>CM035838.1:105710283-105949430 GCA_020510985.1 Pholidichthys leucotaenia
GGCAGTGGCTCCTGCGTACCACACGGTTATGGAGGTGGTGAGGATGGACTCGATGATGGCTGTGTAGAACTGCACTAACATCTTGGTGGGTAGCTTGAGCTTCCTCAGCTGCCGCAGGAAGAACATCCTCTGCTGGGCTTTTTTGATGAGTGAGCTGATGGTCAGCTCCCATTTGAGGTCCCTGGTGATGGTAGTGCCTAGGAAGCGGAAGGAATCAGCAGTGGTGATGGGAGAGCCTGAGAGGGTGAGGGGGGGCAGAGGAGTAGTGACTTTCCTGAAGTCTACAATCATCTCCACTGTCTTCAGAGCGTTCAGCTGCAGGTTGTTATTGCTGCACCAGGACGCCAGCTGGGCCACCTCTCTCCTGTAGGCGGACTCGTCGCCGTTGGAGATGAGCCCGATGAGGGTGGTGTCGTCCGCAAACTTGATCAACTTGACAGACTGGTGGCTGGAGGTGCAGGAGTTGGTGTAAAGGGAGAAGAGTAGGGGGGAAAGTACACAGCCCTGGGGTGATCCGGTGCTGATGCTAGTATAATAATATACTATAATAATATAGTATAGTATAGTATAATAATATAATATAATTTAGTTTCAGATACCCTTTCAATCTCTACACCATTTACACTGAGTTTGGGTACTGGATTGTTGTGATGGTTGTTAAAGACTATAAATTTTGTCTTACTTAAATTGAGCGTTAATTTGTTTGAATCAAACCACAGTTTAAGCTTTTCTAATTCCTTCCCGAGTGTATCCATAAGTTGTTCCAAATTGTTTCCACTGCATAGCAGATTAGTGTCATCGGCAAACAATATTGTCCATTTTTTCTGAAACTTTACATATATCGTTTATATACATATTGAATAATAATGGTCCCAAAACTGAACCCTGTGGGACTCCACAGGTGACCTTCAGCAACTCTGAGTTTTTGTTGCTAACACATACATACTGATATCTATTCTTTAAGTAACTACTTAACCAGGACAGTGCTACCCCTCTAATACCAGAATTTTGTAGTTTCTTTAATAATAAATTATGGTCTACTGTATCAAATGCTTTTTTAAGATCTAGGAATACTCCAACTGAATACTCTTTATTTTCAATGGCTGTTGATATTTTTTCTGTAAATTCCATTAGGGCATATGCAGTTGTCCTCTTGTGTCTGAACCCATATTGCTGCTCACATAATAAATCATTCTTCAGTATGAAGTTGTCAATTCTCTCATAGAATATTTTTTCAAGTATCTTGGAAAATTGCGGTAATAGTGAAATTGGTCTATAGTTTGAGAGTTCCCCTCTGTCGCCCGTCTTGTATATCGGAATTACTTTAGCTATTTTCATTGCATTGGGAAATATACCTGATTGGAGAGACAGGTTGCAGATATACGTCAGTGGTTTTACTATGCATTCGATAACAGTTTTGACTAGTAGCATGTCAATACCATCACAGTCAGTAGATGTTTTACTTTTGAACGATTTAACAATTTCAATGACCTCTCTTTCGTCTGTGTTCTTAATGAAGATGGAGTCTTTTACAGCAGTGTTATTGCATATTGTATCACCTGTTGGCACCGTAGTGGGTATTTCTCGGGCCAGTTTAGGTCCAATGTTAACAAAAAAATTATTAAATTCATCTGCAGGTGAAGCAATATTCACACTCTGAGTCGTTTTATTATTTTTTAGAATGTTAGTTGGGTAGCTTGTATTTCTGCTTTTATTTCCAAGGATACTGTTGAGTATTGTCCATGTATTTTTAATATTGTTTCTGTTTTTCTCCAGTTCTTTACTGTAATAGTCTCTTTTACTACATCTTATTATATATGTTAACTTATTTTTGTATGTTTTATACCGCTGCTCTGCTTCTTTTGTTATTTTCTTTAGGAAAGCTTTATATAATAAATTTTTCTTTTTACACGCCTTTTGTAGTCCTTTGGTTAACCATGGCTTGTTAGCAAATTTGTGTTTAAGCTTTTTTATTACTAATGGGCAGTTTTTTTCATAAAGAGTGGTTACAATATTTATAAATGTGTCATAGGCTTCATTTACATCTGATACATAGACTTCTGTCCAGTCTTGCTTCAGCAAGTCCTCTTTAAGAGAACTGATTGCATTTGGTGATTTGTGTCTGAACGATTTTGAAGTTTTTTCTGCGTTGGGCCCCGTGTTGCCATGGATAAGTGCAAAGGTTGGCAAGTGGTCACTTATATCTTTTATCAATAATCCACTTTCTATTTTCTTATCGAAAACATTGACAGACAGGTTGTCAATAAGTGTAGCAGAGTGAACTGTGATTCTACTGGGATGTGTTATTGTGGGATATAGACTCATGCTGTACATAGAGTTCATGAACTCTGTAACTACATTTTGATGATGAGGATTCAGTAAGTCAATATTGAAATCTCCACAAATTGCTACCATTTTCTTATTAGTAATATTATTGTACAGCTCGACTAATTTATCTCTGAATGTCTCAATGCAAGTTCCCGGCGTTCTATATATGCAGCTTATGATTAGATTTTTTGTTTTGTCTAGGTCAATCTCAACAGTAACACATTCCAAAATCCCTGGTAGTGCTAAGGACATTTCATTTACAAGCTTACACCTGTACAGGTCATCAATATACAGTGCAACACCACCACCCTTTTTTTGAGTTCTGTTAATATAAAACATCTGATATCCTTCTATTGCCATCAGGGGAGCCTGATCTTCATTAAGCCAGGTTTCAGAGACTGCAATGGCTGTGAATTTTCTGTCTAGCTGTTTTAAATAGTCCTGAATCTGTGGAAAGTTTTTGTTTAGACTTCTGCTATTGAAGTGTATTATTGACAGTTTACCATCTAATTGCATTTGACTTTTGAATTGTTTTTCGGTGTAATATTCACAGTGGTTATGAATATTATTGAAAAAGTGGTTATCAGGATCAATATCATTCTCCATCTCTTGTGGTTTATGTTCAGCATAATGGTATGTTTTCAGAGTTTGAGTTTCCTCATTCTGTGTCAAATGACTTCCTCCAACTGGGGATAATTGATGTCTACTTGAGTCACTTTTATGTAGAAGGGATTTGTAAAGGACCCTCCACATGGGCCTGACATTGTCTGTGACCTTCAGTCTCTTCCTCCACACCGTGTCCACTCTGTTGTTTAACTGCCTTCTATTAAGAGCCTTCACACAATAGTAATTAAACAGTTTAGTCTTTGCTGAGTAAAGACTTGTGCATTTATTACCCAACATGGGCCCCTCTGCACCCTCCGATCTCACAGCAAAGCCCAACTAAGGAAACGGGTCACCTTCATCAGGCTCTTCTGTCTTGTAGCAATAGTCCCTCACCATCTTCCTCTCCTCAGCTGTCAATTTGAGCCACCACAACTCCAAAACTTTGCTCACAAGGCGTGCAGACTTAATGCCAAGAACTTCAGAAGTTGCCAGAACATTGTCCAGCTCTGGTCCTGTTACATTTATTATCCTACGCAGTGTAATACTGCCAGAGGAAACCAGGTTGTGTGTCAGGGCAGGTAGGGACCTGACCTGGAGTTCCAATCTAGCTCTGAAGATCTGGGGTTCCTCCAATAGCCAGTGTAGTGAGAGAGCAGGTTCCAGTCTCTTCCATGCAAACAAACTCCATATTTTAAAATGTTCTGATAAAAGGTAGGCAGGGTGGACAGGTTAAAACAGCCAGGATCCATTAAAAAGAGTGATGAATCAAGACCTAGCCCATTGACCTGTCTTAAAATACTGCTGGCCACAGGTCTCCAAACCACATCTTGAGAGCCAGTGAGAAGCTTCTGAATAAACTGAAGTCTGTAGGATGCCACTCGGCTGACCAGGTGAGTCAGCCCCCCCACCCCCTCCTCTTTTGATAGAAACATAACACACTGTGGAACCCAGTGCAGCCTGTCCCAGAAAAAGTCAATCATGCAGTTCTGTATTTGCTTCAGTAGGTTGTTGGGGGGGATCCACACAGGCAAATTTATGCCACAGTCCACTGGAAACCAAGTTGTTAATTATTAATACCCTTCCCCTATAAGACATCTGTGGCAACAGCCATTTACATTTTTCCAACTTCCCTTTAACTTTTTCGATCAAACCCTCCCAGTTTTTATTTACAGCAGCGTCACCCCCTAAAAACACCCCAAGAAATTTAAGACCATCTTTTTTCCAATATAGACCTGCTGGCAGTGTAGGCAACTGCTTTGATTTAAAATGGACTGCAAGGGCTTCACTCTTGGACCAATTCACCTTCGCTGAAGATGCTGTACCAAAATTTTTGACTACTTTTTGTAAACAGTTTACTTCTGTCTGGTTCTTTACCATCACAATGATATCATCTGCATAAGCTGAAAGTACCAGATTTTTAAGAGAGTTAGATAAAATCAGCCCCTCCATGGTGGACCGCATCTTACACAGCACGGGTTCGATGGAAATGGCATACAACATGCCTAACAGAGCACAACCTTGCCTTATTCCCCTCGTTACTTTAAAAGGGGCACTCAGTCCTCCATTAATTTTCAATACACTCTCAATGTCCTGGTACAAAACCTTGATCATAGCAATAAGACCAGGGTTGAGGCCAAACCGCTCCAAAATTTTCCAGAGGTAAGGGAGCTCAACCCGGTCAAATGTTTTTTCTTGGTCCAGTGAAATCAAACCAAGGTCCATGCCCAATGAGCTAGAGATGGCCAAAATATCCCAAATTAAAGACATGTTGTCAAGAATGGACCTACTGGGCACACAGTAGGTCTGGTCCTGGTGAATGATCTGGTCCATAATGTCTCTCAGCCTGTTGGCTAGGGTTTTGGAGAAAATTTTATAGTCTGTACAGAGCAGGGAAACAGGGCGCCAGTTCTTAATCTCCATTAGATCACCTTTTTTTGGGGAGTAAAGTGATTACAGCCCTCCTGCAACTGATAGGTTGGAATCCTCTAGTCAGACTTTCATTCTAAACTGCCAGCAGGTCTCCATCCATATTGTGTCAGAAGGCCTTGAAGAAATCAACAGGAAGTCCATCAGTCCCACGAGCTTTCCCATTCTCCATACTCTGCAAAGTGGTGGACAACTCTTCAAGTTGTAGGGGCTCCCCCAGTTGCAGATTGAAGTCTTCAGAAACTTGGGGAGGTCCATCACAAAAGGAAGCTAATAATTGTTCATTTTCAACATAGACTTATACAGGTCTGAATAAAACTCCACAGCATGTTTCCTGATGTCACCAGGCTTCCTCAGCTACTGTCCGGATGCTGAACGTAGAGTGTGAATGCACCTGCTATGCCCATTTTTTCTTCTCCAGTCCAAAAAAAAAAACTTTGAGGGGGCATCCATCTGGCTTACATTCTGGAACCTGGATCTGACGAGGGCTCCCTGAGCCCTGGTGCCCAGCAAGTCCATAAGAACTTTCTTTTTTGCTTTGAGGACTTCAAAGTAGCCTTGATTTCCTGTAGAGTCTAACAAAGACTGAAGCTCTACAATATCACTTTCTAGGTCTTTTATTAATCTGGTTATGTCCCGAGTGACACTGAGAGTGCATTGTTGACAAAAATTTCTTATTTCCACCTTCCCACAGTCCCACCATTGCTGTAAAGAGCCAAACTCAAGACGCCACTCTCTAAAATTCCTCCATAAGAACCTAAAACTTTTTTAAAAAATTGTTGTCCAGAAGCAAGGAACTGCTAAAATGCCAAAAGGCACTTCGATACTTAAAATTACTAATAAAAGGACTTCCTGGAAGATGGCGTCGTGAACGGCCGTGCAGTTAAGAGCTCGTATCAGTGTCTAGATTCAAACGCCATTTAGAACACACAACTCGAGTTATATAGATAAAATATTAGAGAAATGAGTGGCGGAAATATACGCAGAGGCCGTAAAAGCACTAAGAAGTCACCTACAAGACAACTTGAAGAAGAGGGAGTCACCGAGCGCAACGAAAGTGATTCTGAAGACACCACAGCGGGGAAAATGGACCACGATCACACCGAGGCCCTACAGGCGGGACTAGCCAGCATTAGCAAGAATATAAAAGCGCTGCAACAAAATCTGCATGAGGAATTGATATATTTTAAAGACGAAATAAAGAAGGAAGTGATACAAGAAATTACATCCCTCAGACAAGATATGGACCATAAATTCACAGAATGCAACAAAGAAGTACAGGATCAAAAGGCGAGTATAACCGAGGCCCAGGGTCGCATATCTGAGCTGGAAGAGTGGAACACAGAGGCTAATGAGATGCTGCTAAAGATGCTAAAGCAGACAAGTTACATGCAAGATAAAATGGTAGACCTTGAAGCGAGGTCTCGGAGAAATAACGTCTGCATCTTCGGCCTACTGGAAAAAACTGAGGGAAGCTCCATGAAGAACTATCTGGAGCAATTATTGAAGAGAGAGCTGGAGATCTCCGGGGATTTCAGTCTGCAGATTCAACACGCTCACAGAACCCCGCCGCAGGAACCGAGGACAGGTGCTCAACCGAGGGCAATAGTGGTTCATTTTCAGACATTCGAAATCAAGGACATGGTGCTAAAAAAAGCGTGGCAGAAGAAAATTAAAGTGGGCGATGCACGCATTCAGTTTGACCATGATTACCCTGCTGAAGTTGTACAGAAACGCAGAGCATATCGTGACATTAAGAAGACGCTAAAAGACAGGAACATACGCTTCCAAACTCCATACACGAAAATACGAATTTATTGGAGTGATGGAGTAAAGAATTACAACAACGCTGAGGAAGCTGCACGGGACGTAAGAGCGAGGGGACTCCAACTGGACATGCCGAACAACACAGATGGCAGCAGCGAGGGAGAGAACTGCGGAGCGTCGTGGTGGCAACGAGTGAGAGGCGGAGAGACGAAGAAAGGCGGCGGGACAGCTGTGTCCCTGAGCCAGGATACAGTGCACCGAGTGAAGGAGAAACTGCGTGAATTTCAAAGGAAATAGCAACGAGGAAGGCGGATAACTTCAGGGGTTAAATAACGAACTACAATGGTAAGACTCGTGTGCGTAAAAGTTGGAGATGAAGAATCGAATCTCCAAATGGGGTAAAAGAACAACGTTCTCACCCACTGAGATATAGACTCAACTCTACTCATAAAATATAAGGGAATATTAAAAAAAAAAAGTTTTTTTCTCGAATATATAATAAGAGTTTGTAATATTGTATGGCCTTATGCTTATCCTTTTCTTTTCTTCTTAATTCATAAATAGACTGAGAGTTCATATGTAAATGTTGGACTTAATTAGACTGAGGGGGGATCCATCAGTAGAATGGTTTTCTCAGTCTAGGGATGGGCCCTTACTGAAGAAGAGGATTTCCTATCCACCTACCAACAGGGACACGGGGGGAAACCGAGAGACCCCCAGGTGGAAGCTACTTTTGGTTTATGTTCTTACTGTGATGTTCAAATATGTGCATAGTTCTGGTTCAAACTGCTCAGGGAAGCATATGAAAACAGGGTTTAAGTGCTATGATAAAAAATAGTCTTAAGATTATATCGCTAAATGTAAATGGTCTAAATACACCTGTAAAGAGAACAAAAGTCTTAACAAAAGTGAAGAAAGAAAAGGTGGAAATTACATTTCTACAAGAGACTCACTTATCTCAAAAAGAACATGAAAAATTTAAAAGATTAGGATTTAGAAATTCATTTTACAGCTCATGCAAACAGGGACATAAAAGAGAAGTCCTGATATTAATCTCAAATACAACTAAGTTTGAATTTGGAAAAGAAATCAGGGATAAAGAGGGAAGGTATATACTGGTGAAAGGGAAGCTGGAAAATGAACCAGTCACCCTGGTAAATGTTTACGCTCCTCCTGAAAGTGATAAACATTTTTTCAAAGTTCTCTTTGATAATATTGCAACAGAAACAGAGGGAATTCTAATTTGTGGAGGGGATTTTAACATAATTATGAATCATACCCTGGATACAACAAGTTTAAAGAGAAACAAAAAACATTTGTCAAAATTTTTAAAACTGCAACTAGAAGAGATGGGTATGATTGATATTTGGAGGAGTCTCAATCCATATGAAAAAGATTATACTCATTACTCAGCCACCCACAAGGTCCACTCGAGGATAGATCACTTCTTTATAAATATAGGTGATAGGTATAGGGTAGATGAATGCAAAATAGGAGGAGTGGATATTTCAGACCATAATGCTGTATATTTAAAAATTCAGATAAATGCCCTAAAGAGACAAACATGTTGGAGACTCAATGTGGGAACACTGAACAACAAAGAATTGGTAGAGGATATAAAAATAGAAATTAAACAATATATCGAAGAAAACAATAATGGAGAAGTGGATCCAACCATACTGTAGGACGCTTTGAAGGTGGTTGTTCGAGGAAAATTAATAGCAAAAACGGCATTATTGAAAAGAGTAAGATTGGAAACCTATAAGAAATACTCAGAGAAGTTAAATGAATATGAGAAGAAATATCAAGACACAAATGATCAGGAGACATTTCAACAAATCAAGGAAACCAAAAAGAAAATAGATGATATACTACTGAATGAAATTGAGAAAAGAAACTTATTCTTAAGACAGAACTATTATGAAACGGGCTCGAGATCTACAAAATTATTAGCAAAACGTATAAGAAAACAACAGGCGATAAATACAATACACAAAATCAAAGACCCACTAACTAAGGAGATAACCGATGATCCAGAAAAGATAGAAAGAATATTCTACCAGTATTATAAAAAATTATATACACAAACACCTGCGGCAGAGGAAGATGAAATGAGATCTTTTTTAAATGATTTGGATTTACCGGCAATTGGCACCTTACAAAATGATAGATTAACAGCCAAAATTACAGAAAAGGAGGTAGAAGAAGAAATAAATTCATTAAAAAAATAATAAATCTCCAGGGAGTGATGGATATCCAGCAGAATGGTACAAACTGTTTAAAGAAGAACTAATTCCACTGCTCCAGACATCCTTTAATTGGACACTCTCAAAAAATAAAATCCCACCAACATGGTCAGAAGCAATAATAACAGTCATTCCCAAAGCAGATAAAGATAAGTATGAGTGCCACAACTATAGACCAATCTCAGTGTTAAACATAGATTATAAACTGTATACAAAAATAATAGCCAAAAGATTAAACACATTTCTGGCAGAACTAATAGATGAAGATCAAACAGGATTTATAAAGGGACGTAAAACCCAGGACAATATTAGGAGAACCTTACATATCATAGAACAAGCACAAAAGAAAAAACAAAGTACTGTCTTGATGAGTATAGATGCCGAAAAGGCATTTGATTGTGTGAACTGGAGATATTTATATTTGGCGCTAGAGCGGTTAGGATTTAATGAAAAATCAATACAGGTGATTAAAACACTTTACAAAGAACCTACGGCCAGAATAAAACCAAATGGAAGCTGCAGTAAAATACATCTACAAAGATCCACAAGACAAGGATGCTGCCTATCACCGACTCTCTTTGCCATATACATTGAACCACTGGCTCAAGTGGTTCGACAAAATGAGAAACTTAAAGGTGTCACAATCAAAGGAGTAGAACATAAAATTGGACTTTTTGCTGATGATGTGATAATCTTCCTCGAGCAACCAGACACAACACTTCCCATAGCGATGAAGCTCCTTGAAACATATGGCCATCTATCAGGATATAAAATAGATATTTCTAAAACTCAGATACTTACAATTAATTATACACCCTCAATAACAATTCAGAAATCTTATAAACTTAGCTGGAATATGAGGCAAATCAAATACTTGGGAGTAACACTAACAAAAGACCTCTCTGAATTATTCAATATAAATTATGAAAAAGTATATCAATATATACAGAAAGATATAGAAAGATGGGCAACTCTACCACTGGACTTTAATTCAAAAATCGAAATAGTTAAAATGAATATACTACCCAGATTTCTCTATCTATTCCAATCACTACCAGTAAAGATCGCTCCAGACCAATTTATAAAATGGGACAAAACAATATCCAGGTTTATTTGGGGAGGTAAACGACTCAGAGTTAGATATCAAACTCTCCAGCTTTCCAAAAATCTAGGTGGAATGGCATTACCAGAATTAAAGGAATATTTTTATGCTGCTCAATTAAAACCTTTGTATTGTTGGTGTAACCCAAATTTTGTAGCAAAATGGAAAGATATAGAAAAAGTAGTATCAAATATTCCGATTCAAACTCTGATTGGAGATAAAGACTGGCATAAGAAACTCAAACATGAAATTGATTCAATCAGTGAACATACATTAGACACATGGTTTAAAATTTTAAAAAGATATAAGATTAAGGAAGACATAAAAATTCTGAATTGGGTAGGAAACGATAAAAACTTTAAACCAAATCAATATGACCAAAGATTCAAAAGATGGACAGAAAAAGGAGCCACAGCTTGGTGCACTCTAGAAAAGAAAGGAAAGTTGGAGAGTTATCAGAATTTAAAAGAAAAATATGAATTGGGGACCTCTGATTTTTTCAGATATCTCCAATTAAGAGACTACTACACAAAAGTAATCCGGGTAGATCCCTCCAAAGAAGTGAATGACGTGATAAAAGTTATAATTAAAGCATATAAAGAAAACGAAAAGAAATTTATATCATCAATGTATAAGGCATTAAATCTAAATAATAAGCATACAACCAAGTATATAAAAAAGAAGTGGGAGAAAGAAATGGATATAGAAATCACAGAAGATGAATGGCAAAATATATGTAAGACTCACCACTCATCCACCAGTCCGCAGATTTGGAGGGAATTTGCCTGGAAAAACTTAGTGCGTTATTTTATCACACCAAAGATGAAAAATAAACAACTCAACCAACCTCAGAAGTGTTGGAGAGAATGTGGTGAATATGATGTGGATCATACACATGTTTTTTGGAAGTGTAAGAGAATAACTGAATTTTGGGAGATGATAAGTGAAATGTTACAGAAGATAATAAGATACAAGATCCCTATGACCTGTAAGATACTTTATCTTTGTAATCTAACAGAGGCAAACATCTCTGGGAGTGATGGATACCTTGTCAAAATATTGTTAGTAGCGGGTAAAAAAGCCATAACAAGGAATTGGTTGAAGAAAGAACCACCTACAAAGGAACAATACTGGGCTATTATAGAAGACATCTACATAATGGAAAAACTAACACACACATTATGACTACAAGAAGATGAATTTGACGAGAAGTGGGAAAAATGGACAATATACAAATCCCGAAATGGCGATAGATAAATGGACTTCAAAGAAATAATGTGGACTATGAGGAGGAACAAGAATTAATGTTGGACTCGAGCAGTAGATGTTATTGATTTGTTTTTTTCTGTTGATGTCAATGGGACAGGTTCCTTTTTTTCTTTTATATATGCTTTTTCTCTATGTGTGTGTGTATATGATTTAAGTTGAAAAACTAATAAAAATCTAAGTAACAAAATTACTAATAAAAACTTGGCATAATACCAAAAAATGATCAGTAAAACCAGCAGGTGCAATAGAACAGTTTTTAAAAATATTCCTTTGATGTTTAAAACAATAAAAATGATCCAATCTTTGAAGAGAAATAAGACTATCTCTAATGTGGGACCGTGTGTACTGTCTATCCATATTATGGAAAGACTTCCAAACATCTACCAGATCATGAGTCTTAGTAACCTCCATTAAAAGGCATTTAGAGGCTAGGCGAGGTTCTATATGGTTCCTGTCCATTGAATCATCTGCAGTGCAGTTAAAATCACCAGCTAAGAACACAAAGTCATCTGGGTTGCAGTTGTTTAAAAAGGTGTTTATCTCAGTAAAAAAAAAACAACCTGTCCGAACCTAATGTTGGGGCATACACATTAATGAGAGTAAGTGTACACCGACCAAAAACAGCCTGAATCACCAGTAGTCTCCCTTGTACAACTTCAGTGACAGAATATGAAACAGGGGAACATCTTGTGGAGAAAAGGACAGCCACTCCCCCCACTACTACTGCTACTGTGGTTCAGTACAACCTGCCCTCCCCTCTCCCTCTGCCAGTCTATCTCATTAGATTTATCACTATGTGTTTCTTGTACAAGCATAATATCAACATTATTCAGGATCACGAAATCAAACAGCATAGCTCTTTTTCTTGCCTCTCTTGCTCCATTCAGATTCAAAGTCCCTATTTTAAAATTGCTCATGGAGGGAGAGGCAAAAAAAATTAACAGAACAGTTAAAAGGAACACTAAGGCAGAGAATTTACAAAATTCTGCCATCATCGTGATCATCATTCTCAGCATCATTATTAAGCAATTCTTGCTTACGTCTAAAAACTACTTTTTAAAGACAATAATATTCTTGGTGAGTGAAGTTCCCCTCTTTCATTAAGACCCTCACTGAATCAAGGAAGCCCTTTTTATCTGGGAAGTAATTTTCAATTTTTGCTCCGCTCATGTTCTTGGTTTTTTGTAAGAACATTTTTATTTTTGCTGCACTGTACTCCTTCTGGACTTGGTAATGTTAGAAGGACCTACAGTCAGACAGCTCACTGTCAGTTATCAGAGGGGGTGAATCTTCACCTTCACTAACCTCTGAAACTAAGGCTGCTCCCTCATGTTCATCTGCCACTTTGCATTTTACCCTTTTAGATGATCTTGCCTTCTCCCGTTAAACCTGTCTACCATTTTTAGTTTTTCTCTTAGGCTGAGAAGCATTAAGAGGGGTCTCTCCTTCCTCCATATTCTCCTCTGCAGCTCCAGCGCCAATCACAACTGATTCACAGTCCACATCACCACACACCATCGTCTCCACTTCCCCCTGATCACCTGTTTGACCACCAGCTCCACTATGTCCTGCATCTGTCTGGCCATCAGCCCCATCCCCCTGTATGACCCCCTGTCCGTTTGCCCTGTTTTTCTGAATGCTTGTCAGATCATCAGTTCTACCACTTTCCCTTTCACCTACATTTTCCTCCTTCGTGTCCGGTTGTCTACTCACTTCCTCCCCCCGCATACCTGTCTGCTCATTAACTCCACCCCCCCATGCATCTGCACCTGCCTGCTCACCTTCTTGTCAGCCCCCCTCACTCTGCTTGTCAGACTGGTCACCAGCCCCCCCACATTGTGCTTGTCTCCCTGCAGCTGAAGTTGAGGCCCTGTGTGGACAGGCCCTGATGAGGTGTCGTTCTTCCCTACAAGCAAAACATTTCATGTTCTCTGATGTAACAAAAATAATGTAGTCAAAGTCCTCCACCCTTAGTTTAAAAACCAAATTAAGCTCGTCATTTCTGTTATTCAGGATCATAAATAGCTGTCTTCTGTGAGACACGATATGACTGAGCTCAGGAGACTTGCAACCGGAAGGCAACTTTTTAATAGGAGATACTATCTTCCCATATCTCAGCAATTCCTTCTGCAAAACCTCATCACTAATAAATGGTGGGACATTTGATAATGTGATCTTTTTAGATGGAAGGGAGAGGGGAGACACACTAACATAAGTATCACTAATGACAACGCCATTTTCAACAACTGAGTACACTTTTTCCACAGAGTTTAGAAACAAGACAACTGCCCCATTCATCCGGGCCGTGGATTTTATGCTCTGCAGTCCGACCACTTCAGCAACAGCCAGAGTGCACTCATTCACAGAGAACCGAGCTGCACCAGCAGTCTTAATGCCATGTTTTCAGGTTAACTTGGTGAAATCCATAGGAAACAAACGTTATTTCCCACCCCGTGCACGCTGCACACACCGAGCCGACCAGCAAATGCTGGCCGGCAAGAGAAACCAAACAAAAAAGCCTGCACCGATCTACACACACAACACAATAAACTTTGCAAAAAAACAAAAAACAAAAAAAAAAACACCCGAAGAAAACATAAAAGGATAGAAAAGTCAGAAAAATGTCACTCACTCAGAGGTCCACTCACTCCAACGCCAACTCTCGCTTGCCACAACCACTCAGAGAGAGAGAGAGAGAGAGAGAGAAAGAGAGAGTGTATATATATATATATATATATATATATATATATATATATGCACTCTATTTTGATTTTTTGCACATTCAAACTATTTTTGAACAATTTTAGTAGTTGTTTTATTGTAAACCTCAGGTATGTAAAACTACATACTTTTATCTTTGTACTTTTGTAACCAGAATGTTCAGGTCATTCCAGACATATTTTGTATCTTAGTACTTTTAGACAATTTTACAATTTACATTTGACTATATTCAAATTATTTTTGGAAATTCCAAGAAGTTTTTCCAGTAAACCAAATTCAAAGATCTTTACTCAGAAATAGACACCATTTACAAGCTAGTGTATGGACATCAAAACCTTTAGCCCAGTATTTAGGTCAAGAGTCGCCAAGAGGACGCAGCTGGCAAGGATGTGTACCAACGCTGACCAATGCTCAACATTGTTACAAGGAGGGAATATGTAGCATCAGCACCCTTGGCATCAATAAAATTACTCTCCCCCTCTCAGAGATCCTTTCATCCCAAAAGATTGAACCAGAACTGTTTTTTTTTTTTCATCATCAGAACCCCAGTGGAAACAATTTCCTTTGTAGTAGAAACCCGATAAGGACTGCTTTTAAAGGATTCAAATGCATCATAAAATCTGTGTAGTTTCCTCCTCAAGTAGACAAGGAGCTGTTCGCACCAGGAACTGGCCCTCCTAAAAAGTCATAAACTTCCAAAGTTTACTCTTCAAGCCGACAGGTATATTGTTGACTCCCTTTTGGACATATTCCAGACAGCCATAAAACTCTCTAAGCCGCCCCCTCTTTACATACCAAGTCCAAGAAATTATATACAGCTCAACAACACCTCCTAGTGGACATTTACGGAATATGTTTCATTATTTTGGCAATCTGGAACTTTGTTATTTCTGACTGAACATTAACTCTTTTTAAAGTTTCATTCCTCAGGATAAAATTCTCAAGGACACTGTGAAAATGATCTCACCTGTGATGGACAATAATGGGTGAAATAATTCATTAATCCTTGATTTTGCCACCATGGGCAGCACGGTGGTGCAGTGGTTAGTACTGTTGCCTTACAGCTAGAAGGTTCCTGGTTTGAATCCCCAGGCTGGCAGGGGTTGGAACTTTTCTGTGTGGAGTTTGCATGTTCTCCCTGTGCTGCGTGGGTTTACTCCGGGGGCTCCGGTTTCCTCCCACAATCCAAAGACATGCATGTTAGGTTAATTGGCTGTTCTAAATTGTCCCTAGATATCTGTTTCCTATAGGCCCTTAGAATAGAGGGTTAGTGACTTCCGGTCTGGACACCATGGTGATAGCAGCTTAACGCTGAAGCTCCCAGACCCCATCCATGAAAATACCTTGAAAATCAGATTTAACAGATTTTTGGAAGAGTGAAAATCAAAAGACAAAATTATTATACCTAAAGGAAAACAGAAGAGATCGACATTTGCCAGGCCAAGACACGCATCGGCCGGAGAATCTGACCTGGAGGACAACAACCACTTGGAAACAGAGGAGCAGAATGAGGCTAGCAACACGGTTAGCTTAAAAACGATATTTCAAGAATTAAGAGAATTTCGCCGAGAGTGTTGGGCCGAATTTCGTGAAATTAAAGACGAAATAAAAAGGACAAACAACAGAGTGGACCAGGCTGAGGACCGAATCATGGAAGCAGAGGAAAGAATAAAAGGGCTGGAAGAAACCACGCTGGAATTACTCAAACGACAGACAAGACTGGAGGCTAAGCTAACCGACCAGGAAGGAAGACTAAGAAGGGACAACATAAGAATTCATGGTCTGAAAGAAGGAGTCGAGGACGGTTTCACCACAATGGCTGCATGCGTGGAAACCATACTGAGAGAGAAGTTGGAAATTCCCCAACCCACCGACTTGAAGATAGAAAGGGCGCACCATTCATTAGCCCCAAGGCCGTCGGTGGAAGCGCCCCCACGGTCGGTGGTGGTGAAGTTTTCCAACTTCAGAACAAAAGAAGAGGTTTTGAGACTGGCTTGGCAGACAAAAGGATTCATGCACCAAGAAAGAAAAGTTTTTGTGGAGCACGAATACGCCCCGGAGGTCCTTAAAAAGCGTCGGGAATACAACAACGCTAAAAAGGTACTAAGAGAGAAGAAATTCCGCTTTCAAACTCCATTTCCGGCGAAGCTGCGGGTTTTTTATGGGGAAGAGACCTGTCTCTACAACTCGGCGGAAGAAGCAACCAGGGATATGGCGAGAAGAGGGCTCCCGGTAACGGTGTATAAACCCGCAGCAGACCCGATCGAAAGAATCAAGGCTCAAACGTGGTGCACACAGAGACCCTCAAAATCCACGGGCCAGCAGCGGGAAACCCAGCGCCAAGGCTATAAGGAAAAACTGAATGCTTTCAGGAGGGAATAATGATATTTTTAATCAATCTGCGCATCAAACCTTCCTCCTACAAGGTAACAAATATTAAAGGAGATGCAGAATCAGCAAGTATGAAGTGGTAAAACATTTCATGGCACAGTCATAATATTAGAAACAAATAAGTCTTTAAAAAAAACCAAAACTTGTTAAAATAGAAATGTGACAATGAACCACATGAACTCTCCACACTAACAAATACTGTATTAACGTGATTGTTTGCTGTGACGGTGGGAGGTTGCACACAATTTCATAGGGTATAGGCATAAAAAAAAAATCATTACAAATTCAGATTGGGATCTGAAATTCACGTTAAAAACATGGGACAACTTACAAGGGTAAGAGAGGGCTCTCAACACGTAACAGAGTTTGAAAAATTTCCCTCAGCGCCAACGCACCATCAAGTCTCTTCTAAGGTCACTAAAAAGACCTCAGCTCAGGAAGATCTTTTGACAGTTTTTTGTTTTAAAGTTTTATATACTATGTTTTTAATGTTCTTTCAGTTTCTGAGTAGCATAAAAGAGGGCCACTACACTGTTATACTAAATAAGACAACACAATGGAGAAACAAGGTGTAACCAAAATAATCTCATATAATGTAAAAGGGATCCTGAATCCAGTTAAAAGATCCAAGATTCTAGGCAAAATGAAAAAAGACAAAGCAGGAATAATATTTTTACAGGAAACCCACCTAACAGACTTGGAGCACACTAAACTTAATAGACAAGGGTTTAAACTGATCTCTTCATCTTCATATAAGTCAGGGAGGAGGAGGGGGGTAGCGACATTGATCTCAACCAAAATTATGTTTGAAAAAAATTCAGAACACAAAGATAAAGAAGGGAGATTTAGCATGGTACTTGGTTGGCTAGAGGGAGAAGATATCACCCTGCTGAATGTATATGCACCTCCAGGGGCCAACTGGAAATTTTATAAAAATGTATTTGACCTAATGATAACTAAAGCCCAAGGTTTAGTGATATGTGGTGGAGACTTCAATCTAAGACTGAATCCATACTGGGATGCATCAGGTAATTCTCCACATCAAAATAACACTCAAAGTAGAAAAACTCGGATGCTACTAAAAGAAATGGGAATCTGTGACGTGTGGAGGGAATTCAACCCCAGTGTAAAAGATTATACATTTTACTCAGCACCACATTCATCATACTCAAGGATTGACTATTTTTTAATGTTTAATAGAGACATTGGAAGAGTAAAAACATGTAAAATAGGACTGATGGATCTCTCTGACCACAGTCCGATCTATATGGACTTAAATATCCAAAAATACACAAATAATACATTTTCTTGGAGGTTAAATTCAAATGTGCTGAAAGGACCACTGAAAGATGAACTCGAATCAGATATTCTCAGATATTTGGAAGAATATGATAATGGAGAAGTATCCCCTTTAATACTGTGGGATGCATGCAAAGCTGTATCGCAAAACTGGCAATCCAAAAGAAACTGAGACAAGAAAAACTAATCACATTAGAGTCAGAACTTAAGAAACTAGAAAAAGAATCAGAATCAGAATCAGAATCAGAATAAGTTTATTGCCAAGCACATTTACAAGTAAATAACAGGTAAATATACGAGGAATTTGACTTGACACTGAAAACGTCATAAATGACATTCTCAATGGCGCGGCGAGCCGTGGAGGCGCCTGTAAAAAGAGCACAAAGACAACACTCATTCTAATGACTTGCTCAAAATTAAGGAAATTAAAAAAACAAATAAACGAGATCTACACAATAGAAATCCAGAAGAAACTTACATTTCTGAAACAAAAATACTATGAAACAGGTAGCAAATTGGCAAAATTACTAGCAAAAATAAAATAAAGTTTAGAATTCAGGAAATTCTTAAAAGCTTCGAGAATTACTACAAGAACTTGTACTCCCTCAAAAAACACAAAAATGCATCCGAAGCCTTCCTAAATACATTAAATCTTCCCCAACTTACTGAGTCACAAAATAAAACACTACTGGCAGAAATACAACCTAAAGAATTAGAAAAAGCAATTATGAAACTTAAAGCTAACAAATCCCCAGGAGCAGATGGCTATACAGCAGAGTGGTACAAAACCTTTAAACAGCAACTATCTCCTCTCCTCCTGAAAACATTTAACTATGTCCTCCACACAGGGGAAATACCCCCTCCTGGAAAGAAGGGGTCATTGCAGTCATACCTAAACCTGAAAAGGATAAACTAGACTGCTCCAACTACAGACCAATCAGTGTGTTAAATCTGGACTATAAACTTTTTACCACTATCCTTGCCAAAAGGTTAGAAAATATACTGACAGACTTAATTCATTTAGACCAAACAGGTTTTATAAGACAAAGACAGACACAAGATAACATTAGATGCACTTTAGACATAATTCATCATATAAAAAAATATAATTTAAATGCAGCCATATTGGGATTAGATGCTGAAAAAGCATTTGATTCGGTTGACTGGTCTTTCCTATATAGAATCTTATCCAGTTTCAATTTTCATAACAACTTCATTAGAACTATACAGGCATTATATAAAAAACCAACAGCTAAAATAAGGATTAACGGTGAATTATCTTCATCTTTCGAACTGGAAAGAGGATGTCGTCAGGGCTGCCCCTTGTCTCCACTGCTCTTTGCAATCTTCATAGAACCTCTGAGCCAATGGATAAGACAGAATCAAAAAATTCAAGGTGTTACACTTGGTCAGAAGGAACATAAAATAGCACTCTTTGCTGATGACATTTTAATATACCTGGGGCAGCCGGACACCTCTTTTCCAGAACTAATCTCAGTTTTTTCAGAGTATGGAGAATTATCGGGGTACGAATTAAACATGCATAAAACCCAAATTTTAACATTCAACTATGATCCAAATCAATATTTACTAAGCAAATTCAAAACTAACTGGGAGATGGAATCTATGAAATATCTGGGGGTCAATATCCTGAAACAACTAAACAAAATTATAACACTAAACTATGATCCACTGATGGCAAAATTAAAATCTGATCTAGCAAGATGGAATATGATACCATTCTTGGGTACTGCACAAAGAATTGAAGCAGTCAAAATGAATATACTTCCACGTCTTCTATACCTTTTCCAAACAATACCGGTAGAACCTCCCAAAAAAACATGGCAAGAACTGGACAGAAGGATCTCAAGATTCATATGGCAGGGCAAGAGACCTAGAATCAGATATAGAACCCTACAGCTAAGCAAAGACAAAGGTGGGCTCGCTCTGCCAAATATCAGGGACTATTTTAAAGCCACACAAATTAAAACTTTAGTAGAGATATGTAACCCAGTCTACACTGCACAATGGAAGGAGATAGAATGCCAAATAACAAGTGACATTCCCCTACAGGCGATAATAGGGAACAATGCCTTACCTAAACTTTTGAATAACACTAACCCGTGGATAGAGACCCCGCTAAAAATTTGGTTTAAGATAGTCAGAGAGAATCAAACTAAAGAACCCTATCGATTATTGCAATGGATTTCCTATGATCAGGACTTTACTCCTAATAAAACAGACACTAGATTTAAAAAGTGGAAAGAGAACGGACTGATAAAATATTACGATTTTTTTTAAAGGGCAAACTTTAAGAAGTTTTGAAGATTTGAAAAAACAAGGTCTAGTAAATCAAGACCTTTACAGGTTCTTTCAGCTTAGACACCACATAAACAAAATACTTAAAAAGGAGGATTTGGAAAGGGCCCAGTCAGGTGTTCAGAAGGTTTTCTTAATGGCATATAAAGGGATCCCAGGGATCAAATACATTTCTAAAATATACCATGGTCTTCAAGACTTAAAAGGAGACAACACATCATATATAAAAAAGAGATGGGAAAATGAGGGGAATTTCATTTTACAACTGGAAGTATGGGAAAAGCTAAATAAACAACAATGGAAAAGTACCTCATCCCTGCTGTGGAGAGAATTTGGGTAAGATTTTTCAGAACACCTGCACAAAACAAATTTACTTGTAAAGGGTTGAATTGTTGGTGCTTGTGTGGTGAAAAGACTGCAAATCATTTTCATGTGTTTTGGTCAGGCCCAGTTATCCACCAATATTGGACCAATGTACAGACAATATTGGGGAAAATATTCAAAGTAACAGTTCCCTTTTCTTTTGTAACTTTGTATTTGGGTTTACTACCGGAATCACTGGAAAGACAAGGAGAAAAATATTTATTCACTGTTTTAATATTGGCAAGTAAAAAAGCTCTAACAAAAAAATGGATGTTGAAAGACTGTCCTACACCTGAAGATTGGATTAACGTGATTCAGGACATTTATTCCATGGAAAGGTTGACATTTGCACTGAGACAGGACATGGATGGGTTCTTGAACTTTTGGCAACCCTGGAACACATATGTGTCTTCCATCAGATCTAATCTTTGACAAATACCATTTCAATAATGGCACCTCTCTTTGTTCCAACACTACTCAGATGCTCTTATTTTTCTGCTCTTTTGTTTTTCTTTTTTGTTTTGTTTTTGTTTTGTTCTTTTTTTATTTTCTCTTTTTCTTTCACTTAAAAAAAGGGTGTTGTAATAATTTTTTCCCAATGTTGTCAAAAAACAAAAAAAAGGGGAATATGTGATGAAAATGTAAACAATACAATGCTGTAATGACATGTATACCCTTTACAAAAACTTAAATAAATAAAAAAAAAAGAATAGAGGGTTAGTACTAGTGAAAGTGCTTTGAGTGGTCTTTGTGACTAGAAAAGTGCTATATAAGTGCAGGTTAGTTAGTTAGATTTAAATGTGATTGCATGTCTTAGAGATGTTTTTACATGAATGTTATTCAGATGAATGTAATTATACTATAAGCACCAGTATAAATGCATGCTCACTGGATATTAGTTGTGATCTACTGAAATTAGAGTAGATTCTATATCAAGTATAAAAAATCAGTTTCACAGAGAATGTATTAATGTCTGCTGAAACTGGCAAATCATCTGACTGTATCAGGCAACCACAGGCTGCCCAGTTAAGATGACGCTCCTCCTTTTATTCTATTGGTCAGCTACAGACAAAGAACTGCTTGCTGATTGGCTCTTAGCCCATTCGAATCTATTATGGTAGCCGATAATTGGTCCGTCCTGCTGCCCGTCATATTTTTATGATACTAGGAGTGTGACTCTTTAAATAAGAGAAAACGCCCTAACCAGAGGGTTGCTTTCATCTTTGTGTGTGTCTGAACCTTGTCAAGTCCTGTGCTAGCTTTCTTAAATCGTCTTGTGTAAGCTTTAGACTGATTTTCTGGCAACTGAGGAGAAGCCATCCTTTTTTAAGTGAGTTCACCTTCTCTGTGGAAGTCAGACTTCCAAAAAAGCCTTTTCTTCTTCTCCTCAGAAGCAATACTTATCCTATTGAACGCTTTTATTGGACTTTTATTTATTTATTTTTCCTGCCTTTGAAGTGGACTGATAGAGATTTTTGGACTTTTCTGTTTTCACTGGACCACTAAGAAGAACTCAAACCTCGTAGGTGAAACTGTCTAAATACAATTTTCTTTCAGCCTAAAGCTCTTCAGTGGCTGGTGGAAACCCAAAATTGTTGGACTGGTTGCCAGAAGACGTCACGCCTGCTCCCGAGACAGTCATCATTCTGCAGCCGGCTCTCCATGCTGCACCCCCAGGATGCCCTCAGCAGAATCTAGGACCACACAGCTGTAAACAATTGGAAGGATGTCCGGAGCCACTTTCCCCTTTGTGCCACCTAGCTGGCGTTTCACGATCACTGCTGGAAATCTGCAGATTCAGCTGTACCAGTTAGCCACACTTTGCATCACTATCTGCTGGGATAAATGTGATGTCTAATATTAAAATTAAAGTTGAACATAGCCAGTATTTCATAGTATAATTAGTCCATCAGCTGTAAGAGAAGCTATAAGCTGAAGGAAAATTCATATTCTCTTTTCAGTAACCTCCGTTTATTTTGTAGATTAATTCAGAAGTTTCCTTTTCCAGATAATCATCTTATGTCAGTTTTCTCCATAATGTTGCATTCAATTTTATGCATAATTTGTTAGTTATTTCACATTATAATCAGTTATAAATAAAGCTGTGACATTTGACACCTGTTGATCATTTTGAACCTGCTTACAGATCATTTGAATGCAATGCCATTTAACCTGAAGGAGATTCATTAATAAACTTGTAAATGAGAGAAGTTGCAATTGTTTTCTGTTGCATATATGCTTTCCTGGGTCACGGCATCAAAGAACTCATGCATTTTGAGACTAATTGATTAATTAAAGGAATCGAGATAACTTATCAGATTGTCCAAATTGGACTGGTGCCCGATTGACGAGTGTTTTTCCCTCATATGGAGTGAGTGTTGTGGTAACTGTCTAACCCTCAGTCGCCACGCACACCCACTTCTAAATAAAATAAATAATTCTCGTACCTTATCACACTACATATAATTAAATATTGCGACAATTTATTACAAAGAAAAGCTTGGAATATATTAAATTAACTTCAGAATACAGTGGTGTGAAAAAGTATTTGTCCCCTTCCTGATTTCTCATTTTTTTGGTATGTATGTCACACTTAAATGTTTCAGATCATCAAAAAATAAATAAATAAATAAACAAAGATAACACAAGTAAACACAAAATGCAGTTTTTAAATGAAGGTGTTTATTATTTAGGGGGAAAAAAATCCAAACCTACATGGTCCTGTATGAAAAAGTGATTGCCACCCAAACCAAATAAGTTGTTGGGCCACCCATAGCAGCAACAACTGCAATCAAGCATTTGCGATTAATGCCAGTGAGCCTTTTATAGTGCTGTGGAGGAATTTTGGCCCACTCATCTTTTTGATGAGTGGGCCAAATGATGCTGGGGTCTTTCTGCAACTGTGGGGGTCCCCCCTACAGTTGATAGTGCTATGAGATGACTGTTGTTGTGAAATGGCGCTATATAAATAAAGTTGAATTGAATTGAATTGAATCTTTGCAGAATTGTTGTAATTCAGCCACATTGGAGGGTTTTGAGCATGAACCACTTTTTTAAGGTCATACCACAGCATCTCAGTCGAATTCAGGTCAGGACTTTGACTAGGCCATTCTAAAGTCTTCATTTTGTTTTTCTTAAGCCATTCAGAGGTGGACTGGCGGGCGTGTTTTGGAACATTGTCCTGCTGTCGAACTCAAGTGCGGACATTCTCCTTCAGGATTTTTTGGTAGACAGCAGAATTCATGGTTCCATTTACCACAGTAAGTCTCCAGGTCCTGAAGCAGCAAAACAGCCCCAGACCATCACACTACCACCACCATATTTTACTGTTCGTTTGATGTTCCTTTTCTGAAATGCTGTGTTACTTTTACCCCGGATGTAATGGGACACACACCTTACAAAAAGTTCAGCTTTTGTCTTATCTGTCCACAGAGTATTTTCCCAGAAGTCTTGGGGATCATCAAGATGTTTTTTTGGCAAAACTTAGACGAGCCTTTGTGTTCTTTTTACTCAGCAGTGGTTTTCGTCTTGGAACGCTGCCATTCAGGCCATTTTTGCCCAGTCTCTTTCTTACGGTGGAGTCATGAACACTGACCTTAACTGAGGCAAGTGAGGCGTGCAGTTCTTTGGATGTTGTTGTAGGGTCTTTTGTGACCTCTTCAATGAGTCGTCGCTGCATTTTTGGGGTAATTTAGGTAGGCCAGCCACTCCTGGAAAGGTTTACCACTGTTCCATGTTTCTACCATTTGTGGCTAATGGCTCTCACTGTGGTTTGCTGGAGTCCCAAAGTTTTAGATATGGCTTTATTACCTCTTCCAGACTGATCAATCTCAAATACTTTGTTTCTCATTTGTTGCTGAATTTCTTTGGATCACAGCATGATGTCTAGCTTTTGAGGATATTTTGGTCTACTTCACTGTGTCAGGCAGGTACTATTAAATTGATTTCTTGTTTGAGAAAAGGTGTGGCAGTAATCAGGCCTGGGTGTGGCTAGAGAAATTGAACTCAGCTTTCCAAAGATGTGACAAAGAACAGTTAATGCATGTTTTAATGGGGTGGGGGATCTTTTTTTTTTTTTTTTTTTTACACACGGCAATGTGGGTTTTGATTTTTTTTTTTTTACCCTTAAACACCTTCATTTAAAAAAATGCATTTTGTGTTTACTTGTGTTATCTTTGTCTAATATTTAAATTTGTTTGCTGATCTGAAACATTTAAGTGTGACAACTATACAAAAAAATGAGAAATCAGGAAGGGGGCAAACACTTTTTCACACCACTGTACTTGAGAGATAATTGCCCTAACATGAGACAGCTGGGACTACTTAAGCGATAACAGGGTAGCAGCTACAAACAGGACGGGCAGAGCTGTGCAGACAGAGGACACTGGAGAACAGACAGGACAAATAATGCAAACAATAATCATAAATAAACCAAATCAGGGAGAAAACATAACTGAACTAAGAACCTGAGGATAACCCAACAAACTAATGATAACAGAATAAAGGCGCAACAGTTCAAAACCAACAGAAAATGTGGACATGGTTGGAAACTCTGTTCAGATAAGACAATGAAAGAGGACTAGAGGAAAATCTTCAATTCAAACACATCCAGTATTAGAGTAATCTTCAACATGAGAATCGTTTTGGAGACCAAAACCACCACTGCAGGGAGGACTAATTTGAAATGTCTGCTGATTGGCTAGTGACTTAGTCACTCTCCCCATGCCTTAGCTATTTGATTGGTTGAACGTGTTAGGACTGCTCTGTCTGCAGCAGATTAATTAGGTCACCTTGCTGAGTTCAGATGCATATTGCATCAAACCAAGATAAAGGATTAAGCCAGGATTTTCAAATAATTCTGGCTTAATCTATACTTGATTTGGTTGTATAAAAGTAGGATAAATTAAGCCCAGTCAAGTTGCTATTGAGATTTATTCTCTACAGCTAGCCTGGTCCAGAGCAGGCTAAGAGTCAGGCTAAAATTAATCCTTGAGATTTATTTGTCAGTGCAGGAGTCAATTCTACATGAAATCAGTGCTTTTCTGTGTCAATAAATGGTCTACTGATGTAGTCTGACTAGTAGATGATAGAAGTGTAAGATGAATTTGGTTAAGCTGCACTTAATACCTGAGAAGGCACTGAATTTTATTTCAAATAAATATTTCCAAAAAATATGAAAAAATATTTTCTACCCAAACTACCCAAACTAAGTGATGTAGTTTGACCATCAGATGATGGATGATGTGTGAGGTGATTTTGGTGAAGCTGCACTTTATATCTGAGAAGCTACTGAATTTTATTTCAAATTAATATTTCCAAAAATATGATTTTTTTTTTACTCAAACTAAGTGATGTGGTATGATCATCAGATGATGGATGATGTGTAAGGTCATTTTTATGAGGCTGCACTCAGTTATTTAGAAGTTTTTAACTATCATTTCTAATAAATGTCTTCCTAACCTATGATTTTTTTTTGTTTTTAGTCCAACTAACAAGTATTACTAAAGGGAGACCCTAGTGGCTGGGCAGCATTTAGTGGCACTAACCTTGATGATGCTGAAATTTAATCCTAATAAATATTCCCAAAAGCTATGAAAACATTTCTTTACTAGCATTTTTGCCACTACATACATTTGCCAGGATGTTAACCAGCTCTTCATTAGGATAGCTGCAACTAACTTTTTTGCTGATTCACTCATAGCTGCACTTCTTCCTTTGCTGTTCATTACATATAACACACACCGAAAACAATGCTAAGCGTCCAAATGGTCCTGATCACATGTGTACAAAACACAGAATATATATATATATAAATATACAGTATATACCCAAAACACTTTGGAATATATTGAATGAAACTGGAGCCCCAAAGGCTAACGGGAAATGTAGTTCTTTCAATATATTCCAAAGTTCATTCAGTATATTCCCAGTTTCATTCAATATATTCTGAAGTTTATTCAATATATTCTGAAGTTCATTCAATATGTTCTGAAGTTCAATCAATATATTCTGAAGTTCATTCAACTTATTCCAAGTTTCATTCAATATATTCTGAGGTTATTCTGAGGTTCATTCAGTATATTCCCATTTTCATTCAATATATTCCCAGTTTCATTCAATATGTTCTGAAGTTCATTCAGTACATTCGAAAGTTAATTCAACATATTCCAAGCTTTTCTTTCATTCAATATATTCGAAAGTTAATTCAATATATTCCCAGTTTCATTCAATATATTCGGAGGTTCATTCAATATATTCCAAGCTTTTCTTTGTAATACATATATTTTTTTTCCTGAACGGCTTGCCATAATATATATATATATATATATTTTTTTTTTTTTTTCCCCTGAACGGCTTGCCATTATACATACATACATACATACATACATACATACATACATACATACAGGGGTGCACATAACTTTTTTGGTGTTGTTCTCTGGGGAGAACCTGAGGTTGTTGCTTGGTCCTCATTTTTTTTTTTTTTTTTACTTCCGCCAAGGAAGGAGGTAATGTTTTTGGTGGCATTAATTTGTCTGTTGGGTTGTCTATTACCAACATAACTCAAAAAGTCATAAATGGATTTCACTGAAATTTTCAGGAAAGGTGTGTAATGGCATGGGGAACAGATGATTACATTTTGGTGATGATCTGAGAGTGCATACCTGAAAATGCACTGAACTAACTGTTATCCATCATGGGCAATCTTGATCACCCCCTCCACCACATACTGGAGAGCGGAGCACTTTCTCCAGCAGACTGCTACAGCTTCACTACCGCATGGCTAGGTACAGGAAATCTTTTCTGCCACATGCCCTTTCACTGTACAATAACTCACTCTGATATTGAATTCTGGTCATAACTAGGCTGCCATACTGCACCTTACAGTATAATTGGTAACTCACATTTCACCCTGCACCTGATAGTCCTGCATTGTACAGCGGGTATGATTCATATATCTACACGGGTCATCATCTTTTCATCTATGATGTATATAAGTTATTTAGGAGGTTCATGGGTAATCCCTTTGTCTATTATCCTGTGTGTGTTTCTGTCGTTTTGATTGTCTACTGTCATGCTGCTGTTACACTGTAATTTCCCAGTTTGGGATCTATCTATCTATCTATCTATCTATCTATCTATCTATCTGTCTGTCTGTCTGTCTGTCTATACCTCCATCAAGGGCTTTGTTTGTATTTGTGCAGCATTATTACACAAAAACTACTGAATTGAGTTGGATGAAATTTTCATCAGAGGTGGTCCTTGGGCTACAGAGGAACTCATTACATTTTGGTGATGATCCGAGAATACATACCTCCACCAAAGCTCTTATCTTCTCACAGAGTGTTAGCAGCAATACTCCAAAATTACTGGATGGATTTGGATGAAATTTTCACCAGAGGTGGTTCTTGGCCTAGAGACAAACCCATTACATTGTGGTGATGATCTAACAATGCATACCTCTGCCAAGGCTCTTATCTTCTTACAGTGTATTACCAACAATACTCCAAAACTAATGTATAGACTTTGATGCAATTTTCACCAGAAATGGCTCTCGGCCCACACACAAACCCATTATATTTTGGAGGTCATCCATGATAGACGAAAGAAGCCTTAGTGGAGGTTTGTGCTCCCTGAGTGCTTTTCTATTTTTTTTTCCTTTATCCACCTCACAAAATAGAGGAACATGTATAATGTAACACACATTTTATTTTCAACTGAAAATGAATGAACACATTACAACAAAATGCCTGTTCTTTAAAGCTCCATAGTATGTAACTTTCTAATGAAATGACTGTGCTTCAAGCACTGAAAACTAAATGAACAAATGTCTGATTTTCAAACAATGAAAACCAAATGCAGAAACATTCATACAAATGTACACAGATGACACTGTTATTTTCACTCCTGCAAAAAACACACAAGAAGCCACTTATATCTTATATTAGCCTTATATTACATTAGCAATGACTCAAATTCATAATTGGCTCAATAATTCATGCATATTGTTAAACACACACAAAAAAATTGTATGATGTTTGCCAAACTAACATTAAAAATTACAAACTCAATATTTTTTTAAAAGGGGAGGAATTGGAACTAGTCAAGGAATTTAAGTAACCTCGATTTGACTCTCAATTCCACACTAACTTTTAAAAATCACATTTAAACAATCTCAGTCATAATTAAGTTTAATTTAAGAAATTTTAAACAAATTAGACCATCGCTGACAGTCAAGGCGACAAAAATGTTCCTGCATGCAGTGATCCTTTCCCACATTAACTACTGTTTTACCAACTCGTCACTTACTGGCATAACCACAATCAAACCCATGGAATCACTCTACAGAATAGCCATAAAAAATTTGGATAAGAAAGACTTTTCATATCACTGTTGTCACATTCTCAAGAAATATAACCTTTTGTCTTTTGAAAACCATAAAACATTCAAATTCGCTTTTTAGATATGTAAAATATTAAATGGTTATGCACCACCACCCCTGAGAGAATATATCAAACTGAGGACTGTTACTGGTAAAGCCACCAGAGCCACCACCAGAGGAGACTGTGAGGTCCTCCACAGATGCACTACTTATGCTCAATCTGTGCTATCAGTCAGAGGCACCAAGATATGGAACAACTTACCACCTCCAATCAGAGAACTTTCTATATTAAACTCTTTCAAAACTCATCTTAAAAACTGGCTTTTAAATAATCAACACTGTAATCATGGTTAGGGGATGCTTAACAGCATGTGGACACATACTGTATATGGTATGTATGGGCCTGTGTGCCGCACACGTATGCATCCCTTTTGCCCTATTGCACAATGTTGTTGTCATTGTTATTGTCCATTATTGTTGTTGTTGTTGTTGTTGTGCATTGCATATGTAGATGTGCATATGTGTACGTGCACTGCACTTTGTTTGTGTAATGGATACCTGAGTGTTTTTAGATTATCCAACACATGCACCATATACAAACAAAATAATGGTATTTTACTTTGACATTTTAACACAGGCATTATCTATAATACTGATTACAAATGTTCATTTAGTGTTGTTTTGATGTGTATTTTTGTGACCTGTCAAGGAACTACGGATGCAATTTAGCAAGTTTGCTAAGTCTGGCATATTTACATCTACACTGATGTTCATTAACACGCATTGTCCCTTTCAAATAAATAAATAAATAAATGACAGCTTTTCAAGCACTGACAACAGTTATTGCTATTTAAAAGCATGTAGTGATTCTCGAGAATGATAAGCGGTCCCGACATTAACGCCAAGCCTTTTGAGAAGCGGAATATCCTCCTCATATGAATGCATAGGATGTGCATGTTTCGCTTTGTGAAAGACCAACAGAAAAACGTTACTCAGTGCTTGATGCTGTTCTTCATTCAATTCGTCTTGCCATCTGTCGAGTGGACCACAGGGCCTCTGGCTCTGGCTGCGCCTGCTAGCAATGTCAATTGCTTGCGCTACTTTCCGGTGCTCTCTGCCATTCACACGCTTATCAAAAGCTAGATGATTAAAGTTTTTACTACCTGTTTTTAGTACCTGTGTAAAAGGCGCTGGTTTTATCAGCCAGAGAGGGATTTTCACTGCATAGTTTGTACCACATCTCAGTGCGAGCGTCATTTGTGTGTGAGTGGTGAAGGCATTGGTGCCGTACCAAGACTGTCTCATCCATCCAGGTGGATGCCTTAAATTTTCCTCTGGGGATTAATAAAGTATATGAAATAAAAAAAAAAAAAAAAAATTGTTGAAAGCCAGCTGACCTCCTGCAGCCACTTTTCCAAAAATGTATGCTTCTTTTACGGTTCAGGTTCAGTCTGACTTTTCTTTGGAGGTGGAGGAACACCAAAGCAATTGCTAAACGGAGCTTGCTTCTTGGACATTTTAATAAAAGGAGAAAATCCTAAATGCAGTTGCTCATACTCTGCACTGCAGTCCAATATTTAGAATTTATCTGTCCCTAGGGACACAAATGCACATTACAACATTTGATCTGGTGTGCATTGGTTATTTTGATCACGCATGCGCACCTGCACACCACTTATATATATACACTACCGTTCAAAAGTTTTGAGTCACTTAGAAATTTCCTTATTTTTGAAAGAAAAACACTGTTTTTTTCAATGAAGATAACTTTAAACTAATCAGAAATACACTCTATACATTGCTAATGTGGTAAATGACTATTCTAGCTGCAAATGTCCACATGGTGAGGACATCGATGGCCTCATTCACACCTTCACGGGCTACCTCAGCTTCTGTGTGGACAAATCCGTTCCCACCAAGACCATACGGTGTTGCTCAAACAACAAACCCTGGATCAACCCTGAGATTAAAACACTTCTGAGAGAGAAGAAGAAAATCTTCAGGTCAGGGAACAGGGAGATGCTGAAGTCCGTACAGAGGGAGCTGAGGAGAAAGATCAGAGAAGGCAAGGACAGCTTCAGGAGGAAGATGGAGGACAAGCTGCAACAGAGCGACATCAGCGGGGTCTGGAGAAACCTCAAAACCATCTCTGGGCTCCAGAATACCTCCCCCCAGGCCACGGGGGGCAGGGAGTGGGCGAACAATCTGAATTTGTTTTTCAATAGGTTTGACCAACCGCCCTCCCCCCTGACTGCACAACAACCACTGCTGCCTGTAAAGACATCAAGTCCTGCTGCCCACTCCCCACTCCACCAATATCCCCCCACTCCCAACACACAGCCCCCCATCCTGACCCTGACCAGGACCCAGGTGAGGACGGAGCTGAGGAAGATCAAGGCGAGGAAGGCGTCAGGACCGGACGGCATCAGCGCAAAGCTCCTCAAGTCCTGTGCAGACCAGCTGTGTGGGATTGTGACGTACATCTTCAACCTGAGCCTGAAGCTGGGGAGGGTACCACAGCTGTGGAAAACATCTTGTGTGGTACCTGTACCAAAAACTTCCCACCCCAAAGACCTGAACAGCTACAGACCGGTGGCCTTGACGTCCCACTTGATGAAGACCCTGGAGAGACTGCTCCTTGCTCACCTCTGCCCCCTGGTGGAACCAGCGATGGATCCACTCCAGTTCGCCTACCAGCATGGCATTGGGGTGGAGGATGCGGTGATCTTCCTCCTTCACCGTTCTCTGTCCCACCTGGAGAAGCCCGGGAATGTGGTGAGGACCATGTTCTTTGACTTCTCCAGTGCTTTCAACACCATCCAACCGATGATCCTGAAGGACAAGCTGCTGCGCGCAGGGGTGGACCAGCACCTGTCATCATGGATCCTGGACTACCTCACGAACCGGACTCAGTTTGTGAGAACCCGGGACTGTGTGTCCGACACGATCATCAGTAGCACGGGGGCCCCCCAGGGAACGGTGTTGGCTCCCTTCCTGTTCACTCTTTATACTGCGGACTTCTCACACAACACAACACACTGCCATCTACAGAAGTTCTCTGATGACTCTGCGATCGTTGGCCTCATCTCCAATGGAGATGAAGCTGAGTACAGAGGGCTTATCCAGGACTTCGTGGACTGGTGCCATCGGAACTGCCTCCAGATCAACGTGAGGAAAACTAAGGAGCTGGTGGTGGACTGCCGCAGGCAAGGACAACCCCATCACAGCACCAGTAAATATACAGGGAACAGACATTGAGATGGTGACATCCTACAAGTACCTGGGTGTTCATCTGAACAATAAACTAGACTGGTCACACAATACTGATGCACTCTACAAGAAGGGACAGCGCAGGCTGTTCCTACTGAGGAGACTCAGGTCTTTTGGTGTACAAGGGGCGCTGCTGAAGACATTCTATGACACGGTGGTGGCATCAGCCATCACTTTTGGAGTGGTCTGCTGAGGCAGTGGCATTACTGCAGCTGATAGGAAGAGACTGAACAAACTGATCAAGAAAGCTAGCTCCGTCCTGGGGCAGCGCCTTGATCTGGTGGAGGAGATAGGAGAGAGAAGGACGGTGGCTAAACTGTCATCTCTGCTGGAGTCCGAGTTCCACCCTATGCAGGACATACTGAATGCACTGAGGAGCTCATTTAGCAGCAGACTACATCATCCCAGGTGCACAACCGAGAGGTTTCGCAGGTCCTTCCTACCAACGGCTGTCAGACTGTACAACCTAAGCAGGGCTGCTCGCAGAGATAGCAAAAAGACGTAACAACCTAACAGTTTTTTGAATGCAAAAGATGCAATAGACTTACACAATGGTCCCCTCCGGCATACAACTAGGAAAATACCGGTAGCTACGGAGGGTGAGAATATGTATGGGCACATAATCATACCATGTAGGATAACTAAGTAGACGGTTGTGCTGTTTCATCCCATCTAGCAACAATGCTCTGCACTGTGTGTGTTTATACATTTACATATTTATTCCATCTAGCTACAATGCTCCGCACTGGGTGTGTTTATGTTTATGTTTATATTTATATATCTACATATTATTCCATCTAGCTACATTGCTCCGCACTGTGTTTATATATTTACATATTTATTCCATCTAGCTGCAATGCTCCGTACTGTGTGTTTATATACTCATATATTTATCCCATCCAGCTACAATTCTCTACACTGTGTGTCTGTGTGTATATATATATATATATATATATATATATATATTTATAGTAATATGTACATATGTATATTAGCTGCTCTTGCTTGCTTGCTTTTTTTTTTTTTCTTGCCTTCTGATTGTTGCTCTGAGTGTTGCTATCCCTGTGCTGTTGCAATCCTGGAATTTCCCCGTTGTGGGACTAATAAAGGCTTATCTTATCTTATCTTAAATGTCTGGTTTTTGGTGCAATATCTACATAGGTGTATAGAGGCCCATTTCCAGCAACTATCACTCCAGTGTTCTAATGGTACAATGTGTTTGCTCATTGTGTCAGAAGGCTAATGGATGATTAGAAAACCCTTGTGCAATCATGTTAGCACAGCTGAAAACAGTTTAGCTGGTTAGAGAAGCTATAAAACTGACCTTCCTTTGAGCAGGTTGAGTATCTGGAGCATCACATTTGTGGGGTCGATTAAACGCTCAAAATGGCCAGAAAAAGAGAACTTTCATGTGAAACTCGACAGTCTATTCTTGTTCTTAGAAATGAAGGCTATTCCATGCGAGAAATTGCAAAGAAACTGAAGATTTCCTACAACGGTGTGTACTACTCCCTTCAGAGAACAGCACAAACAGTCTCTAACCAGAGTAGAAAGAGAAGTGGGAGGCCCCGCTGCACAACTGAGCAAGAAGATAAGTACATTAGTGTCTCTAGTTTGAGAAATAGACGCCTCACAGGTCCTCAACTGGCAGCTTCATTAAATAGTACCCGCAAAACGCCAGTGTCAACATCTACAGTGAAGAGGCGACTCCGGGATGCTGGCCTTCAGGGCAGAGTGGCAAAGAAAAAGCAATATCTGAGACTGGTCAATAAAAGAAAAAGATTAATATGGGCAAAAGAACACAGACATTGGACAGAGGAAGATTGGAAAAAAGTGTTATGGACGGACGAATCGAAGTTTGAGGTGTTTGGATCACACAGAAGAACATTTGTGAGACGCAGAACAACTGAAAAGATGCTGGAAGAGTGCCTGACGCCATCTGTCAAGCAAGGTGGGGGTAATGTGATGGTCTGGGGTTGCTTTGGTACTGGTAAGGTGGGAGATTTGTTCAGGGTAAAAGGGATTTTGAATAAGGAAGGCTATCACTCCATTTTGCAACGCCATGCCATACCCTGTGGACAGTGCTTGATTGGAGCCAATTTCATCCTACAACAGGACAATGACCCAAAGCACACCTCCAAATTGTGCAAGAACTATTTAGAGAAGAAGCAGGCAGCTGGTATTCTATCTGTAATGGAGTGGCCAGCGCAGTCACCAGATCTAAACCCCACTGAGCTGTTGTGGGAGCAGCTTGACCGTATGGTACGCAAGAAGTGCCCATCCAGCCAATCCAACTTGTGGGAGGGGCTTCTAGCAGCGTGGGGTGAAATTTCTCCAAATTACCTCAACAAATTAACAGCTAGAATGCCAAAGGTCTGCAATGCTGTAATTGCTGGAAATGGAGGATTCTTTGACGAAAGCAAAGTTTGAAGGAAAAAATTATTATTTCAAATACAAATCATTATTTCTAACCTTGTCAATGTCTTGACTATATTTTCTATTCATTTTACAACTCATGGTGGTAAATAAAAGTGTGACTTTTCATGGAAAACACAAAATTGTCTGGGTGACCCCAAACTTTTGAACGGTAGTGTATATATATATACTATGAACAGTACGAACAGTACTTTTTTGGTCTAGCTGCACTCCGTAACGAAGCCTCACTGCACCATACAGACATCACAAATTTAAGCAAGCTGGATCACAGCCGTGGAAATCCCCAAAAAGCTGTCTTAAGTTTACAACGTTATCTGTCGGAACTCTCACCTGGATAATTGTCACAGCCTTCTCCAAAACTTAGCCTGGATGTTGGTTGTTCTTTTTCTTTCGAAGCCAGCTAGAAGTTTAAATAGCTGCGTGCTATGGATGTAGCTGGCTGCTAGCAGTCGACATGGACAGACACTCCACCTGTTTCATCTTCATAGCTTCAGGTCCAACTGTCTGCAGGTGAGTAGCAGTATAAAATCCTCTAATTCTCAAGCTGTGTAAGTAATGTCCACTCACTGTTACGCCCTGTTTTCACGGTGTGGTTGGCAAAGTCATTGTGGTGAGACAGTTGTTTGTTTATGTTTACAATTTTTCTACTAAAAGGGAAATTGTGTCTGTTGTGACACACGAGATCCATTGTTTTGTGTTCAGCTGCTTGAAAGTGATGGATGTTTGCTGTGGTAGTGGAGTTGGATGCTGAGTTGTATCAGTATTGTAAATAATGTTGCAGTGATGTTATTGAGCTGTGTCATTCTGTTGTTTGCACATGCAATAGTACTTTTGAGGATTTTCTGGAGAATATTCTGGATAGTTTTTGTCCTTTTGGATATGTTAAGAGCTTTAATGAACTTGCAGGTGAAGACAGCAAGCATATTTGTCCACTCCCCTGTTTATAACAGTATGAGAAACTTGAAAAATTACCAACTTAAGGTTCATTGTATTTGAATCGAAAAACATCTGATTAATAGCATCATTAATCGTGATTAACTCACCACTTCAAACAATTAATCGCGATCAAAATTTTAATATTAACATTAATATTAAATATTATTTAAATTTAAATATTAGACAAAGATAACACAAGTATTACACAGTAGTACACAAAATGCAGTTTTTAAATGAAGGTGTTTATTACTAAGGGTAAAAAAAATCCAAAACCTACATGGCCCTGTGTGAAAAAATGATTGCCCCTCTGTTAAAACATAAATTAACTGTGGTTTGTCACATCTTTGGAAAGATGAGCTCAATTTCTCGAGCCACACCAAGACTGATTACTGCCACACCTGTTCTCAATCAAGAAATGTTTTGTTTTTGCTTTTTTTGTTTGAAATAAAGTATCTATCTATCTATCTATCTATCTATCTATCTATCTATCTATCTATCTATCTATCTATCTACGTATCTATCTATCTATCTATCTATCTATCTATCTATCTAGAAATCACTTAAATAGGACCTGCCTGACAAAGTGAAGTAGACCAAAAGATCCTCAAAAGTGAGACATCATGCTGCGATCCAAAGAAATTCAGGAACAAATGAGAAACAAAGTAATTGAGCTCTATCGGTCTGGAAAAGGTTATGAAGCCATTTTTAAAGCTTTGGGACCCCGGCAAACCACAATGAGAGCCGGCTGCTAAATTTGCACACTGCTCACCTGTACAGTAGATATAGTCTCACCCGTCTGATGTCCATATCATCTCTACTACTAATTATCATCTCTGCTGCTACTTATCATGCACAGTCTACTGGTACTACCATTACAGAAATTAGCACCGGGTACTAATTTGTAATTTGTAATTATACACTGCTCATTGCACAGTGCTCATTTGTACACTGTACATAGGTCAATGCCATCTCAGGTTCACATCAGGTTGCACAATGCTCATTTACACACTGTACATGGTGTTATTAGTACTCATTAGTTTTAGTATTTAGTATCAAGGTGTGTCAAAGGAGTCCGAACTGCCTAACTGTGTGTTTGTGCATGTGTTATTAGCATCCATTAGTATTAGGATTGAGTTACTGTGTTAGTGTGTCATGGCCTTATTAGAATTGTTGTTTCTGTACCTATTACCTTGGCATTCGTTTGGAGAGCAAAGTAAGAATTTCATTGTTCAGGAAATGTAGCATTTCTTAACTGTGCACATGATAGTAAAGCCTTTGAATCTTTGAATCTGTGAATATATATATATATATATATATATACACTACCGTTCAAAAGTTTGGGGTCACTTAGAAATTTCCTTATTTTTGAAAGAAAAGCACTTTTTTTCAATGAAGATAACTTTAAACTAATCAGAAATACACTCTATACACTGCTAATGTGGTAAATGACTATTCTAGCTGCAAATGTCTGGTTTTTGGTGCAATATCTACATAGGTGTATAGAGGCCCATTTCCAGCAACTATCACTCCAGTGTTCTAATGGTACAATGTGTTTGCTCATTGTGTCAGAAGGCTAATGGATGATTAGAAAACCCTTGTGCAATCATGTTAGGTCTGCAATGCTGTAATTGCTGCAAATAGAGGATTCTTTGACAAAAGCAAAGTTTGAAGGAAAAAATTATTATTTCAAATACAAATCATTATTTCTAACCTTGTCAATGTCTTGACTATATTTTCTATTCATTTTACAACTCATGGTGGTAAATAAGTGTGACTTTTCATGGAAAACACAAAATAATTGTCTGGGTGACCCCAAACTTTTGAACGGTAGTGTATATATATATATATATAAAATGGGGCAGCGTGGTGGCAGAGTGGTTTGCACTACAGCAGCACAGCAACTCACCCTTGGCTGGGGCATCCCGAGTTCGATCTCAGCCCCTGACCAACAGTGATCTGTGTGGAGTTTGTATGTTCTCCCCATGTCTGCGTGGGTTTACTCCGGAATTTCTCTGGTTTCCTCCCACATGCCAAAAACATGCAAGTTAGGTTAACTGGCATCAGCTGGGGATTCTAAATTGTCCTTAGGTATGGATGTGAGAGTGAATGGTTGTCTGTCTCTCTGTGTTGGCCCTGCGATGGACTGGTGATCTGTCCAGGGTGTACCCTGCCTCTCTCCCAAAGATGCTGGGATTGGATCCAGCACCCCCATGACCCAAAAAGGATTAAGTGGAAGAAAATGGATGGATGGATATTCATAGTGATATTACCACCACATACAGATTGCAAGTCTCTGATTGGGATGGCAAACACAACCTCAGCTTTTTCCAGTTTAAAGTGTTCCTCCACTGTAAATGATAAGCTGAGTCTAGTAGCAATTTATGTAGCTTTGGCGCATGTCTGTGTTAGTTTCAGTGCACTTCGCTCACTTTTTTTTTTGGCATTTTCAGATTAAATAAAGAGTCCATCACCACAAATGCATTATGATTGGATTATTGAGACAATAAATCCAACTCTAGCTTGTCTATTTTGTTCTAAACAGACGTGAAGATCTAGCCAGATGTTTATAAGAGCGTCAGTTCAGGGTCAGGTGGTCTCGATTTTTAGGACTGTCTCTTTTCAAACAGTGCCTCACTGTGGTAATTTAGGTATCTAACAAAGTATTACAGTTCTCACATAAGAAGCCACTGATAATTAAAAGATTATTGTACTACAGTTCCATGGTCCTCCAACCAGTGCTTTATCACAGCAAAAAATTTTGTTTATGTAATTTAGAAAAAAAAGCTCATTATGTACAAACCAGTACGCTGACAAACACAGCTTTGTTTTAAATTTACATGATAGTTAAAGGTGCCAGTTTTCTAATTTTGCTTGAATGGAAAACAACACTCTGAATTATTTATGGATCATGAGCTTTATTTTAGTATACTGGAGCTCCTTGAGCATCAGAATTCGAATGCATCTGGGAGGCCTCAAGGCTTGTGCCAGATAAATCACTCAGGTTTACACATTGTGTTGTGACTACAACACATGCACAGAGTTGTATGGCTGTGAATAAAAATACAAAGTGATTTATTTCAAGATCACAGAGAACCAATGAGAAAAGGGGATGTTTATTTCTTTTCAAATTATGTCAAATTACGTTTTTTTTTTCTTTCTAATTTTTTTTTCTAATCTTATAAACAGTGCAGTTAGGCAATCATGGTATTATTTTGGCCTAAAAGCACAGGGAAGGTTTCTCCACTCAGCCTCCTTTTAGATGTCTGAAACATGGGGTACGTCCAAGACATTCAGTTTATTCGACGTGCATCAAGGTGAAGCTCTTTCCCTGCTCTGTCCCAAACCTGCTTAATTTTTTAAATGCCACAACCTAGGTTGGCCAGAGTGTTGACCTGACAGCAGAGTGCAGGACCCTGAGCTTCAGCAATGACTGATGCCCTGAGCTGCCTGCCGCAGCCTGCCCAAGCAATCCTGAGCACATCGATCACTGCATTACAGTCAGTGGCTCCATGAAAGTTTTAAGAATTACAGGTGGAGTGAGATGGATTTGCCTGTACACAATATTACCATGATAAATTGTTTCCTGGCAAAATTGTTCATCACCATCTTCTTATTTTGATATTCCATATAGCAAGGCATCCATGTTCACTTTGAAAATGGTCAGAAATTTTAAGGCTAAGGCTGTTACAATTATGTTATTTGCCTTAGAGGATCACAACAGAAACACCAAGAAAGAAAGAAAGAAAGAAAGAAACCAGTTTTGGGTACAAACTGATGTCCAAAAAAAATTATACAATAGTTAGTTCCGACCAAGCAATCTGATTGGACAAAAGGGATTCCAGGAGTTACTGTATTCTAAATAACAGCACCCAGACATTTCACCAACTACAGTATGTGTCACTGCTTCAGCTGTGCTCTAATAGAACTTTAAGATACTACAGCTTCAATAATGGCTTAAAAGGGGTTGCCATTATGTTCAAAATATTAAAAGAAGAGTGGCAATATCAGCATTAGCACAACATGCTGGGAAAACTTTACTTTGGAATGAATAAACTGAATGTACTTTTATAAAGAGAATAAAGAAAACTGGCATTTGTAATTTTCAGTATTCAGTTTCCATTTAATATATCAGGTCTACAGAATTTTTGTTCTCACTAAGTCAGTACCAGAAGCCTCACAACACAATATTATCACAATGCTTGGGCTGCGATACAATACCATCATGATCGATATGCTGAGTAATATGATATTGTGATTTCTTATCCTGATCTTGGTCTTTTTCAACATATAGCTTGATATGAGAAGTCACTCCTTTGTCATTCTGACCTAACCAGGCAGTGATCATTTAGCACCATCTAATGGACTGAAAAATAAACTGTTTTTTATTACTTTGGTACCTAAATAGGTATTGCCACCACAAAGTATTGCAACACGATGATGTATCGATTTTATTCACCCCTACCAACAACACTTCTGAAATAGACACTGCCACTTCCCTGACTACAGATCCTGTTTGTAACTACTGACTATGTTGTGTTTTACAAAACAATATACAGAAACATACATACACACGTGGACAAAATTGTTGGTACCCCTCTGTTAATGAAAGAAAAACCCACAATGGTCATAGAAATAACTTGAATCTGACAAAAGTGGTAATAAATAAAAATTCTATGAAAATTAACCAATGAAAATCAGACAATGCTTTTGAATTGTGGTTCAACAGAATTACTTTAAAAAACAGACTCATGAAACAGGCCTGAACAAAAATGATGGTACCCCTAGAAAAGATTGAAAATAATGTGACCATAGGGACATGCTCAACCAAGATGTGTCCTCTAATTAACATCACAGGTGTCTACAAACTTGTAATCAGTCAGTCGTCCTATTTAAGGGGTGACAAGTAGTCACTGTGCTGTTTGGTGTCATGGTGTGTACTACACTAAACATGGACCAGAGGAAGCAAAGGAGAGAGTTGTTTCAGGAGATTAGAAAGAAAATTATAGACAAGCATGTTATAGGTAAAGGCTATAAAACCATCTCCAAGCAGCTTGATGTTCCTGTGACTACAGTTGCACATATTAATCAGAAATCTAAGATCCACGGGACTGTAGCCAACCTCCCTGGACATGGCCGCAGGAGGAGACGGATAATACGAATGGTAACAAAAGAACCCAGAACAACCTCTAAACACATTCATGATGAACTCCAAGGTCAAGGTACATCAGTGTCAGATCGCACCATCTGTCGTTGTTTGAGCCAAAGTGGACTTCATGGGAGACGACCAAGGAGGACACCACTGTTGAAAAAAATCATAAAAAAGCCAGTCTGGAATTTGCCAAACTGCGTGTTGACAAGCCACAAAGCTTCTGGGAGAATGTCCTATGGACAGACAAGACAAAACTGGAACTTTTTGGCAAGGCACATCAGCTCTATGTTCACAGATGCAAAAATGAAGCATATCAAGAAAAGAACACTGTCCCTACTGTGAAACATGGAGGAGGTTCTGTTATGTTCTGGGGCTGCTTTGCTGCATCTGGTACAGGGTATCTTGAATCTGTGCAGGGTACAATGAAATCTCAAGACTATCAAGGTATTCTAGAGAGAAATGTGCTGCCCAGTGTCAGACAGCTTGGTCTCAGTCGCAGGTCATGGGTCTTGCAACAGGATAATGACCCAAAACACACAGCTAAACACCCAAGAATGGCTAAGAGTGAAACATTGGACTATTCTAAAGTGGCCTTCTATGAGCCCTAATCTAAATCCTATTGAACATCTGTGGAAGGAGCTGAAACATGCCGTCTGGAGAATGCACCCTTCAAACCTGAGACAACTGGAGCAGTTTGCTCATGAGGAGTGGGCCAAAATACCTGCTGAGAGGTGCAGAAGTCTCATTGACAGTTACAGAAATGGTGCAGTGACTGCCTCAAAAGGTTGTGCAACAAAATATTAAGTTAAGGGTACCATCATTTTTATCCAGGCCTGTTTCATGAGTTTGTTTTTTAAAATAATTCTGTTGAACTACAATTCAAAAGCACTGTCTGATTTTCATTGGTTAATTTTCATAGAATTTTTATTTATTACCACTTTTGCCAGATTCAAGTTATTTCTGTGACCATTGTGGGTTTTTCTTTCATTAACAGAGGGGTACCAACAATTTTGTCCACGGCTGTATCTAACAAACTATTTTTTAATCAAAAATGCATTACCACATTTTTATTCATTTTCATTAAATTAAAATTTATATCTAAAAATAAATGTGTAGTATGTAAATTCAAATAAGTCAGAAATTTGTTTTACATATACTGGCAGGCATTAAAAATCCAACATTGAACTGATTTCAGAACGTGGTGTAAGTTGTCAATGAATAAAACACAAATGAAGATACACTTCAAAACTTAATCCTTAGTCATTTCTCTTGATTTTATCATTAATATTGCGTGTGTGAGTTCCATTTGCTGTGAGCAAAGCCTCAATTCTGCATGGGACCGATGTCAATAAGTTGTCAGTTTGACCCTGAGGACTGTGGTCCCATTCAGCAAGCAGTGCCGCATCAAGCTCAGCAAGATTTGTAGGTGCAGGTTTCTGACTGCTTACAGGCTGATTCAGAACATTCCATAGATATTTTGATGGGGAGTTTTATGCATTGAGATGATGGGAGATATTTTATTGTACATGCATTAATGAAAAAATTAAAAAATAAAATATCAACTGTAATTGAATCAAATACTGTAACTGTAATGGTAGCTTCCATATCTGAAATAGTTGCAAGAATAATTAATAAGAGTGAATCAATAAAAACTGAGTCATTACTGTGTGTCGTGGAATTCCAGGAATGGCTCTAAGTTTGAGCATACAGTACTACAGTCTAAATCATGTTGCTCTACCAATAGGCAGCAGAAGCACATAATCAATACCCTCAGAAGACACATATGACATTAATTATTTGTGAGTCTCATAAAAACATGCCGGTGATGAGACGTTGTATGTGTGTAATGATTTTAAACGGGTAGGTGCAAACAATATAGGAAGGTCAAAGGGGATGCCATTTTTCTTATTGCAATTTTTTTTTGAAATAATAGTTTTTGCATTCGCTGTTAAGCTATTTTTTATAGTAGTCTTTTTGTCACGTGCCTCATGCAGTATGTGATATACGTACCCGTATGTATCAATAACATTGTAGCTTTAGCAAATCAAGTCAACAAACTATATCAAACATAACTTGGTTTGGAAAAAAAAAAAGTTTTATTTAAGTGTTACCTGTCATAAGGTTAGGGTGGAGAGGACTCACATGCAGGCAGGATCAAGTGCAACAGTGATACTTTATTAACAAAACAGAAACAAATAACAGCGAGTGGGCTGGGAAACAAGACTTAAACAAACCAACTGGCAAGACACGACTAGACTTGGATTATACAAGGTAAACTTACAGGCAAGGCTGACAGAAGACATTAATGACGCCACACTAGACACAGACAGGACTCAGCATATATAGACAGGGGTTAATCAGCCCAACACAGAACAGGTGGGCATTTCTGGCACCACACGAGTCTGCAGCCCTTTGCAGCAGCGGCCTAATTCTGAGTTCCTTTGTCGTTTTTTATTTACTATCCATTTTTTTCTTTGCCACAACTTTTGTGATCCTGTTACCCTGTATCCATCACAGACACCAAGGACACAAATATCATCGCAATGACATATTAGTCAACTTTCTGCTCATATTGCCAATGACTACTGACCCAGTGAGTGGAGGAGCTGTTGTTTACAGTAGGAGTCAATTGTTAGCATTGGGCTGCTCCATGGTGCTAACTAAGAGACCCGATATCCCACAAGAAATCAGGCGAAAATGACGGGGATGTTGAGCTGGAGTGAAGCGACGCGCTAGGAAAATAAGGTACAGACCCGTCCTACCATCCGTTATTATGGGAAATGTGAGATCGTTGCTTAACAAGACGGACAAACTGGCGGCTGTGTCCCAGTTTGAGAGCGTCTTCAGAGAGATTAGCATCATGTTGTTTACTGAAACGTAGCTAATGTAACTACCAACAGATGCAAACATCGGACTGGAGGGTTTCCACTTAATATGGGCAGATCAGACACCAGATAATGGAAAGAGCAAAGCTGGGGCTGATAATGTATGTGAACAACAGATGGTGTAATCCTGGACGCATCATGATTAAAGAACAACACTGCAGCAATGACAATGAGTTGCTAGTCGTTAGCGTGCGATCGGTATATCTTCCCAGAGAGTTCTCACATGTCATCATGATTGTTATTTATGTACCCCCCCTCTGTGAGCGCTGAGGCAGCAGGTGATGTCATTCACACAGTCACCAGCAGACTACAGACTCAACACCCCACTGTTCTCCAGCTCATCTCTGGTGATTTTAACCACACTTCCCTGTCCTCCATTCTGCCCACTTTCACCCAGTATGTCACATGCCACAGCAGAGACAATAAAACACTGAATTTATTTAAACAGCCACCAAGGAGCCTTACACCTCATCACCACTCCTTCCCCCTTGGAAGATCTGACCACAACCTGGATTACCTCCTGCCTGTGTACAAACCCCTGGTACACAGACAACCTCCTGTTGCCCGCACAGTGAAGATATGGTCCGAGGAGGCAGAGGACACTCTGAAGGACTGTTGTGAATCCACTGTGTGGGAGCAGCTCTGTAATCCACATGGTGAGGACATTGACAGCCTCACATACACCATCACAGACTACATCAACTTCTGTGTAGTGAAACTTCTGTGTACAAATCCTGGATCAGCCCTGAGATAAAGTCACTGCTTAAGGAGAAGAAAAGATTCTTCAGTTAGGGAAACAAGGAGGAGCTGAAGTCCATACAGAGGGAGCTAAGAAGGAAGATCAGAGAGGGGAAGGACAGCTACAGGAAGAAGATGGAGGACAAGCTGCAACAGAGTGACATCAGCAGTGTCTGAAGAAGCCTCAAAACCATCTCTGGGCATCAGAATACCTCCTCCCAGGACACTGGGGGTAGGGAGTGGGTGAACAACCTGAACCTGTCTTTAACAGGTTTTACCAACCGCCCTCTTCTCCGCCTGCTCACCAACCACTGCTGCCTCCACCTTCATCTAGTCCCCCTGTCCACCCCCCACCCCCTCTCATACATCCCCTGTTGTTTTTCTTCCACGGACCCCCCCCCCCCCCCATCACACAGCCCCCCTGCCAGAACCTGACTCTCACTAAGACCCAGGTGAGAGCTGGGCTGAAGAAGATCAAGGCGAGGAAGGCTGCAGGTCTGGACAGCATCGGCTCGAGGCTCCTCAAGCTCTGTGCAGACCAGCTGTGTGGGATCATGGAGCACATCTTCAGTCTGAGCCTGAAGCTGGGGAGGGTACCACAGCTATGGACAACATCCTGTGTGGTACCCATACCGAAGACCCCTCACCCCAAGGACCTGAACAGCTACAGACAAGTCGCCCTCACATCACACCTAATGAAGACCCTGGAGAGTCTGCTACTCGCCCACCTCCACCTCCTGGTGGGGCCAGTGATGGATCCACTTCAGTTTGCCTACCAGCATGGCATAGGGGTGGAGGATGCAGTGATCTTCCTCCTACTTTGTTCCCTGTCCCACCTGGAGAAGCCTGGAAGCACTGGGAGCTTTGATTTCTCCAGTTCTTTAAACATCATCCAACCAGTGATCCTGAGGGACAAGTTGCAGGGGTGGACCAGCACCTGTCATCGTGGATCCTGGACTACCTCACAAACTGACCACAGTTTGTAAGAACCCAGGACTGTGTGTCTGATAACATCATCTGCAGTTGCCCCCCCCCCCCCCCCCCCCCCCAGGGAAGAGTTCTGGCTCCCTTCCTGTTCACCCTCTACACTGTTGACTTTTCACACAACTCACCACACTGCCATCTACAGAAGTTCTCTGATGACTCTGCGATCGTCAGCCTCATTTCTGATGGGGATGGTGCAGAGTACAGAGGACTTATCCAGAATTTCATGGACGTGCGTGCAGAACTACCTCCAGATCAATGCAAGGAAAACCAAGGAACTGGTGGTGGACTGCCGCAGGTGAGGACAACCCCCCACAGCACCAGTAAACATCCAGGGAACAGACATTGAGATAGTGACATCTTACAAGTACCCAGGTGTTCACCTGAACAATAAACTGGACTGGCCACACAACACCAACATGGTCTACAAGAAGGGGCAGCACAGGTTGTTTCTCCTGAGGAGACTCAGGTCTTTTGGAGTGAGAGGGGCACTCCTGAAGACCTTCTTGATTCAGTGGTGGCATCAGCCATCACATTTGGAGTGGTCTGCTGAGGGAGTGGCATCACGGCAGCTGAGAGGAAGAGACTGAACAGGCTGATCAAAAAAGCCAGCTCTGTTCTGGGGTGACGCCTCTACCCAGTGGAGGAGATAGGAGAGAGGAGGATGGTGGCTAAGCTGTCATTTCTGCTGGACTCCGAGTCCCACCCCATGGGGGACACGCTGAACACACTGAGGAGTTCATTTAGTGGTAGGCTGTGCCATCCTAGGTGGACCACGGAGAGGTTCCGCAGGTCTTTCCTACTTACGACTGTCAGACTTTATAACCTAACCAGGGCTGCTCGTAGAGATCGAATTAAATGTACTAAAGATAACAACTTTGCACAATAGAGATTGTCCCCTTCAATACACAACTAGGACAATAACAATCATTACTGAGGGTGGCAACAACACTGTTGATTCAAATGCAAAATATACTGTCTGGGTACATATTCATATTCTGCAGGATAATTTAACAAACCATAATGCTGTTGAGGTGTTGAGGGCAGCACGGTGGCTGAGTGGTTAGCACTGTGGCAGCACAGGAACTCACCCTTGGCCGGGGAATCCTGGGTTCGATCCCAGCCCCCGACCAAGAGTAATCTGTGTGGAGTTTGCATGATCTCCCCATGTCTGCGTGGGCTTACTTCGGGATTTCTCTGATTTCCTCCCACATGCCAAAAACATGCAAGTTAGGTTAATTGGCATCAAAACTGGGGATTCTAAATTGTCCTTAGGTATGACTGTGAGAGTGAATGGTTGTCTGTCTCTCTGTGTTGGCCCTGCGATGGACTGGCGATCTGTCCAGGGTGTACCCTGCCTCTCGCCCAAAAGATGCTGGGATAGGCTCCAGCCACCCCCCTCCCCACAACCCAAAAAGGATTAAGCGGAAGAAGATGGATGGATAACGCTGTTGATACCATCTTGCTGCAATGCTCCTGCACCATGTTTATAACTGTGTACATATGTATATTCATTTACTGCTTTGTCAAACCAGTTCTCATCTTATTATCTTATTTACTATTGTTCTGAGTGCTGCTATCCCTTTGCTGCTGTAATCCTGGAATTTCCCCATTGTGGGACTAGTAAAGGCTTATCTTGTGGGACTCACATATGCACATATGTGTATCATTGTATGATTCATACGTATACCACCTTAGGCTTCACATCTGAGACGGAACAAAGGACTGAGCCACTCTGGAGATAACACGAGGATGTGAAAGTCTAGTCTTTGGCAGGCAAGGAGACAGCCCGGGGGGTTTTCGCCCAGCGGCCAGAGACTGAAGGTGGGGGGTGTTAAGATCGGGAGGAAGTTACATTGTTACTGGGGATTAAGTGCCATGTGACTGTGTGTTTTGATGTCCTGGTATAAAGGGGACAATTGTTGGGGGATTCACTCTCTTTTCTGTTTTTTGGATGATGTTGGAGAATGTGAATAAACCTGACTTGTGAAATAAACTCAGCCTCGTCCTTCCACATTCTCTACACTGGTGACCCTAAGACGTATCATGAGCGGAGGAGATTCCCCCGAGCCGGGCTCGTTAGGATCCAGCCAGGCGAAAGCAGCCACAGTCAAGCTACCAGACTTCTGCCAAGATAACCCGTGCTTCTGGTTCCACTTGGCCGAAGCACAGTTCGCCCTCCAGGGGATAACGGCAGATGACACGAAATTCTACCACGTCATTGCCAAGCTCAACAACCGCACGGCTCGACATGTGCAGAGCCTGTTGGAGCGCCCACCGGCCGATGAAAAATACGGCGGGTTGAAGGCTGCGCTCATCCGGCGTTTCACTCCCTCAGTCCAGGAGAGAGCTGAGAGGCTCCTGGCTCTGAACGACTTGGGAGATAGCACGCCCGTCGACCTGATGGAGGACATGCTGAGGCTGAGGGGCTCAGACGACGACGACTTCCTTTTCACCCACATTTTCCTGAGAACCCTACCGTCGGCCACGAGAGCGACCCTGGCCGGTTCACCGTTGTTGGCCCAGTGAGACTTCCGCGCGCTAGCCCAGGAGGCACAGCGGATTCTCAATGCCAGCAGACAGCGCGCGGCCACCACAGCAGCGATGGAACTTGGAGCGACGGCCGGAGATGGCAGGGGGCCAGAGGCGGCGGTAGCAGACCCACCGACAACGGCGGCGGCGAGGGCCAGGGATCGCGGACGAGACGACCTCTGTTTCTACCATCGCCGCTTCGCAGAGAGGGCGCGCAAGTGTATACCACCGTGCCAGTTCAAGAGCTCGGGAAACGCCAAAGCCGGGGGTCGGTAGCAGCTGCGGCCCTCGGGGAAGAGAACAAGCTGCTCTACTTGACGGATGCGCGTTCGGGGAAGCAATTCCTCATGGACACAGGCTCCCAAGTGAGTTTCATCATGCCTACCTACGCTGAATGGCTGGTGGGCCCCGGAAGTCACAGAGCATCAGCAGCGAACGGCTCGAGGATTAAGACCTTCGGTGAGAGGACTCTGCTTCTGTCCCTACACAGCCGTACATTTGAGTGGACTTTTGTTATAGCTGAAGTGAGCTTCAATATGTTAGGGGCTGATTTTCTGTGCTCACATGGTTTGTTGGTTGATCTTGCTAATAGGCGCCTGGTTAATGCACTCTCTTTTTATTCTATTCCCTGTGCAGCCTGAGTGACCCCGCCCACAGCACAAGCCAACGTCGCAACGGCAAGCGGTAAGTTCCACACACTGCTCACTCAGTTCCCAGCACTAATGGTTCCCACATTTTCAGCTGCAGTCGCCAAACACGGGGTGGAGCATTTTATTACTACCACCGGACCGCCCGTTTTTGCAAAAGCTCGGCGCTTGGATGCAGCTAAACTGACCATAGCATGTGAGGAGTTCGCCAACCTGGAAAAGTTGGGCATCATCAGGCGTTCGAAAAGCCCATGGGCTTCCCCGCTGCACATGGTCCCTAAAGCTGACGGCTTGTGGCGACCTTGCGGGGATTTCCGCAGGTTGAATAACGCTACAGCGCACGACCGCTACCCAATCTCGCATATCCAAGATTTTTCCGTCCATTTGGAGGGGGTGCGCGTTTTTTCTAAGATAGACTTAGTCCGCTGGTACCACCAAGTCCCAGTGCGCGCTGAGGACATACTCAAAACAGCAGTAATAACCCCGTTTGGCCTATTTGAGTTTTTGCGCATGCCGTTTGGGCTTAAAGGCGCGGCGCAGACGTTCCAACGCATGATGGACGCGGTGTTGCGCGATCTCCCCTTCGTGTTCGTCTACCTGGATGACATATTGGTAGCCAGCGCGTCCGAAGACAAACATGAAAATCACCTCACAGCAGTTTTCCGGAGGATGGGAGAGCACGGGCTAATAATCAACCCAGCGAAGTGTCAGTTCGGGGTGACGCAGATTGATTTTTTGGGGCACCGCGTCTCTCCAGAAGGAGCGGTTCCTCTGCCTGACAAAGTGCGCGCAGTAACAAATTTTCCCCAGCCACAAACGGTTAAAGCGTTACAGGAGTTTTTGGGAATGGTGAATTTTTATAACCATTTCCTCCCCCGCGCAGCGCAGCTCATGCAACCACTGTATGCCGCGCTAAAAAAACAAAAACCCACGAATAAAATCGAATGGCCTCCGGAGCGAGAGCGAGCATTCTCGGAGGTCAAAACAGCCCTGGCAAACGCTGCATTGTTGGCACATCTAGACCCAACGGCCCGCATAACGCTCACTACTGACGCGTCAGATGTGGCCATAGGGGCGGTCATGGAGCAGCATGTAGTCGGGGCTTGGCAGACGCTTGCCTTTTTCAGCAGGACCTTGCGCAATAGCGAGCGAAAATACAGCGCATTCGACAGGGAGTTGTTAGCTCTCCACTTGGCCATTCGCCACTTCCAGTTCTGGTTGGAGGGACGCCGTTTCAGCGCGTTCGTCGACCACAAGCCGCTGACTTTCGCGATGGCCAAGGTTTCAGAACTGTGGTCAGGCCGGCAGCAGAGGCAGCTGGCTGCAATCTCAGAGTTTACTACAGATATTCAACATGTAGCGGGTAAACTAAATGTAGTGGCAGACTGTCTCTCGCGCGCCGTAGCGACTCCAGTCCGTGTAGGGATAGATTACGCAGCCATGGCTGCGGATCAAGTTAGCGACGCGGACGTGCGCGCTAGACCAACAGGGTTAAGGCTGGAGAACAGGGTGCTGCAAGATGGTATGCCCCCCCTAATCTGCGATGTCTCCATGGGACGACCGCGTGGCGCCGCCGCGTTTTTGACTCGATTCATTCTGTGGCGCACCCGGGGGTGCGCGCATCGGTCAAAATGGTAGGAGAGAAATTTGTATGGCCGAGCCTGCGCAAGCAAGTTAGAGAGTGGGCGGCAGCCTGCTTGGCTTGTCAACGAGCCAAGGTACACAAACCCACGAGAGCTCCCTTGGAGCCGTTTCACATCCCGGCTAAGAGGTTCGACCACGTTCACGTGGACCTCGTAGGCCCCCTCCCGCCGTCGCAGGGGTGCACACACCTTCTGACAATGGTAGATCGCACCACGCGCTGGCCTGAAGTGGTCCCACTGTCATCAACCACAGCCGAGGAGGTGGCGCGCGCGTTTTTAACGGCATGGGTAGCGCGCTTTGGAGTTCCGTCGGACATTACGTCCGACAGAGGTCCTCAATTTGTTTCCGAGCTTTGGTCAGCGATGGCCCGCAGCCTGGGGGTAAAGATCCACCGTACTACTGCGTACAACCCGCAGGCTAATGGGTTATGCGAACATTTCAATAGGTCATTGAAGGCGGCCCTCAGAGCGTCGCTTACGGATGCAAATTGGGTGGACAGGCTACCATGAGTTTTATTGGGGTTGAGTGCCGCACCTAAAGAGGACTTAGAAGCCTCCCCAGCTGAGTTAGTTTTTGCGCAGCCACTCTGGCTACCCGGGGAATTTCTCCCAGATAATCCTGCGCCAGAATGTTTCCCGGCTCAGCGGTTGCAGGGTGGCATGGAAGCGGGCATGCTTCCAGGCCCCGTTCACCACAGTTTTCCGAGCGTTTTTGTGCCTAAGGCTCTAAAAAATGCGGAGTTTGTTTTTGTCAGACATGATGTGCATCGCCCGCCGTTGCGACCGCCTTATGATGGACCATTTAGAGTGCTGGAAACAGGGGATAAGCATTTTTTGCTAGATTTGGGGGGCAGGAAAGAAAAGATTGGCATAAACAGACTCAAACCCGCCTTTGTGTTGGCCGACGAGGATGTGCTGTTGGCTACGGCTCTTCGGCGCGTCAGACCCCCTAAGAAGCATTCACCAGAACACCCACAGGTATTGACTAACAGTTCTCATCCCCAGACAGCAGCTCCCCAGCAGGAGGGCGCCGCGAAGGTGGTAAAGCCCGCTTTCAGCAGGTATGGGAGGAGACTGAGGCCCAAGCGACACGTGGACTGATGTGTAATAATTTTACCATGACTTGCAGACTGTTATTACGTTGTTCCATCTTAGACGTTTGGGGGGGGGGGGGTCATGTGGGACTCACATATGCACATATGTGTCTCATTGTATGATTCATACGTATACCACCTTAGGCTTCACATCTGAGACGGAACAAAGGACTGAGCCACTCTGGAGATAACACGAGGATGTGAAAGTCTAGTCTTTGGCAGGCAAGGAGACAGCCCGGGGGGTTTTCGCCCAGCGGCCAGAGACTGAAGGTGGGGGGTGTTAAGATCGGGAGGAAGTTACATTGTTACTGGGGATTAAGTGCCATGTGACTGTGTGTTTTGATGTCCTGGTATAAAGGGGACAGTTGTTGGGGGATTCACCCTCTTTTCTGTTTTTTGGATGATGTTGGAGAATGTGAATAAACCTGACTTGTGAAATAAACTCAGCCTCGTCCTTCCACATTCTCTACAATCTTATCTTATCATATTCAATTCAATTCAATTCAGCTTTATTTATATAGCACCACATCACAACAAAAGTCATCTCATAGCGCTATCAAATGCAGGGAAAACCCCACAATTTCTGAAAGACCCAGCAATCAGACGATCCCCTGTGAGCAAGCACTTAGCGACAGTGAAGAGGAAAAACTCCCATTTAACAGGAAGAAACCTGTAGCAGAACAAAGCTCAGGGAGGGGCAGTCATCTGCTGCGACTGGCTAGGGGTGGGGGGATAGAGAGGATGAAGAGAACAGACATAATGAACATGAACAGTGAGAAGCCAAGTACATTATTGGAGGTCAACCGGCAGTCTGAATCTATTAACAGTAGAACAAAAGGGGGGTTAAGAGACACAAGATCCCTCCCTAATCATAGGCTATATTGAAAAGGAAGGATTTTACCCTTTTCTTAAAAACAGAGATTGAGTCTGACTCCCAGACCCAGAGTGGTAACTGGTTTCACAGAGAAGGATCTTGATAGCAGAAGGCTCTGCCTCCCATTGTACTTTTGGAGATTCTGGGTAGTAGTGGTAGTAGCAGAGCGTAGTGCTCTGTTAGGATGATAGGGTAATATCAGATATTTTATATATAAGGAGGCCTGATTATTAAGAGCTTTGAAAGTGAGAAGAAGGATTTTAAACTTAATTCTAAACTCTATGGGAAGCCAATGAAGGGAGGCCAGAACTGGAGAGATATGATCTCTCTTTCTAGAACCAGTTAAAACTCTTGCAGCAGCATTTTGGATCAACTGAAGACGTTTTAAGGATATTTTAGGACAACCTGATAATAACGAGTTACAATAAGCTAATCGAGAGCTGACAAAGGTGTGGATCAGTTTCTCAGCATCATTCAGAGACAAGATGCTCCTTATCTTGGCAATATTGCACAGATGATAGAAAGCAGTCTTAGAAACATATTTAATATGTGAATTGAAAACCAGATCTTGATCAAAAGTAACTCCAAAGTTCCTCACAGAACTATTCAGAGTGAGAGTAGCGGCATCCAAATTAAGAGTATGATATGGAAAGGAATTTCTAAGGTTTTTTGGACCAACAAGAATGACTTTAGTCTTATCTGAATTTAATCGCAGAAAATTACAAGTCATCCAGGCTTTGATTTCCTTAAGACAGGCATCTAACTTGGCTAATTGATTACAATCATCGGGCTTCACTGACAGTTATAATTGTGTGTCATCTGCGGAACAATGAAAATGTATACAGTGCTTTCTAATGATATTGCCTAACGGAAGCATATATAAACTAAAAAGAGTGGGGCCTAACACAGATCCCTGTGGAACTCCGTGACTGAGCATAGAGTTGGAAGAAAATTCATCATTGATGTGAACAAACTGAAGTCTATCGGACAAATATGATCTAAACCATTGCAGCGAAGTTCCATTTAGTCCAACATAGTGTTCTAATCTATCAAGTAGAATGTTATGATCGATAGCATCAAAGGCTGCACTAAGATCTAAAAGGACAAGTACAGAAACAAGTCCATTATCGGATGCGATAAGGAGGTCATTAGTGACCTTCACTAAGGCTGTTTTAGTGCTGTGATGGACTCTGAACCCAGATTGAAACTCTTCAGATAAACCAAATCCCTGCAAGTGGTCAAACAATTGTGCAGCAACAACTCTTTCTAAGATTTTTGAAATGAAAGGCAGATTAGAGATTGGTCAATAGTTAGCCAAAACTCCTGGATCGAGCGTTGGCTTTTTGAGTAAGGGTTTAATTACAGCAATTTTAATTTTTAAAATTTTTAATTTTCTGTGGTACATAACCCAAAGTTAAAGAAGAATCAATTATATGAAGAATACGGCTACCAGTAATTGGGAAGACTATTTTAAATAACCTGGTAGGAATAGAGTCTAAAAGACAAGTTGAAGGCTTAGATGAGATTATTTTATCTAACTCTAAAAGGTCAATTGGAGTAAACTTATCTAAACAGATATCATTTGAAGCAGTTGTAGTAGTTGATGTACTTAAGTTAACGGTGGGAAGAATCTGACTGATTTTATCTCTAATAGATAAAATTTTATGATTGAAAAAGTTCAAAAAGTCCTGACTAGAAAGCTCAAGGGGGATGTGAGGACTGATCGAGTCCTGACTCTTTGTCAGCCTGGCTATAGTGTTGAAGAGAAACCTGGGGTTATTCTTATTCTCTTCTATCAATGCAGAGTAATAACTCGTTCTAGCTTTTCTAAGAGATTTTTTTTTATAAATTAAGAGATGATTTCTCTACACTAAATAGAATTCATCTAAATTAGTAGAACGCCATTTTCTTTCTAATTGACTAGTCTTCTGTTTTAAGCTACGAGTTTCTGTGTTAAACCAAGGGGTTAGAAATCTCTGGTTAGACTTTTTTTCTTTTTTAAAGGGGCCACCAAATCTAGAGTCTGATGCAGAGAGGCTGAAACACTATCTACCATGCTATCAATTACGGAAGGAGCAGGCTCTCCCATCTTTTATTTCCGTTGTGTTGACACATGGTATTGAGGAGACAATCTGCAAAAATTTGGTAACAACGTCATCTGAGAGACGTCTGCTGTAGTAATTTTTTTCATTAGGAGTCAAAGAATCAGAAATAGTGAAATCAAAGGTTAACAGACAATGGTCTGACAGTACAGTGGTCTGTTTCTATACTGTAAGTCAAAACAAGGTCCAATGTGCGGTGGAGATAATGGGTAGAATTTTCTACTTTCTGGGAAAACCCCATTGAGTCTAAAATTGAATTGAATGCCTTATTAAGACAGTCACTATCTACATTAACATGTATATTAAAATCCCCTACAATAATTTATCTGATTTCAGCACCAAATCAGCCAAAAATTCTGCAAACTCAGATAAAAACTCTGAGTAGACAAAGGAGAACGGTAAACTATGGCAAAGAAAATTGGGTTCAAGCCAAGATAGCCAACATGCCCCACACTGAGGACAAAGCCCTCAAAGGAATTAAAACATGATTTTTGCTTTACATTAACTAGTAATTACAGCAGCCGATAGGAAGAGACTGAACAAACTGATCAAGAAAGCTAGCTCTGTCCTGGGGCAGCGCCTTGACCCAGCGGAGGAGATAGGAGAGAGAAGGATGGTGGCTAAACTGTCATCTCTGCTGGAGTCCGAGTTCCACCCTATGCAGGACACACTGAATGTACTAAGGAGCTCATTTAGCAGCAGACTACATCATCCTAGGTGCACAACCGAGAGGTTTTGCAGGTCCTTCCTACCTACGGCTGTCAGACTGTACAACCTAAGCAGGGCTGCTCGCAGAGATAGCAAAAAGACGTGACAACCTAATAGTATTGAATGCAAAAGACGCAATAGACTTACACAATGGTCCCCTCCGGTATACAACTAGGAAAAGACCGGTAGCTACGGAGGGTGACAATATGTATGGGTACATAATCATACCATGTAGGATAACTAAGTAGACGGTTATGCTGCTGTTTCATTCCATCTAGCTACAATGCTCCGCACTGTGTGTTTATATATTTATATATTTATTCCATCTAGCGACAATGCTCCACACTGTGTGTTTATATATTTACATATTTATTCCATCTAGCTACAATGCTCCGCACTGTGTGTTTATATATTTACATATTTATTCCATCTAGCTACAATGCTCTGCACTGTGTGTGTTTATATATTCATATATTTATTCCATCTAGCTTCAACGCTCCACACTGTATGTGTGTTTATATATTCACATATTTATTCCATCTAGCTACAATGCTCCGCACTGGGTGTTTATATATTTATATATTTATTCCATCTAGCTACAATGCTTTGCACTGGGTGTTTATATATTTATATATTTATTCCATCTAGCTACAATGCTCCGCACTGTGTGTCTATATATTTATGTTTGTATGTACATATGTATACTAGCTGCTCTTGTTTTTTCTTGCCTTCTGATTGTTGCTCTGAGTGTTGCTATCCCTGTGCTGTTGCAATCCTGGAATTTCCCCATTGTGGGACTAATAAAGGCTTATCTTATCTTATCTTATCTTAATTTAGAATGGAAAATTGCCACTACTCCACCTCCACGACCAGAACTTCTGGGATTATGGTAGTTTAGATAACCAGAAGGAGTTGATTCATTCAAACCAACATAATCATATTGCCCTAGCCAAATCTCTGTGAGGGATATTAAATCCATCTGATGATCAATTAATAGATCATGGACTAGAAGAGACTTGGGAGTTAGAGACAATATTTAATAAACCACATTTAATTTTTTAAATTATGAGGAGGAACAGAGGCCAAATTATTAAATTTAGAGACTTGGGGTTTGATTTGAGTTTTACCAACATTCTGTTTAATTACTTTGGGATGTTTATGCAATATTTTTTTAACTTTTTTATTAACTTTGGGGGGAGTAGACAAAGGTTCTGTAAGGGAGAAGACGGGGCAAAGTTATGGGGTGGTGGATGAGGAGGAGCTGCAGAAAGGCGTGTATTTATCAAGTTGTGTTGTATTTGTCTTGGGTTATAATATTTTGGGTAACTGGAGACAGACAAATCTCTGTAGGGTAATAAATCGAAGACTGATCCAAACAGTGAGGATTATCTGGATTGATGGGATTAATATGAGAAGTGGAAACAAAACCAAAAAAGGGCTGGTTGGCAGACCCAGGAACTTCAGAGTGAGTTAACACACCAAATTTCAGTCACTGTACTAAAAAAACGCTGAATGGAATAGAACAGATTGTCCCTTAAAACACGTGCACCAAGTCTATTTGGATGGATGCCGTCTGGCCTCATAAGTGATGAGCGGTTCCAAAACAGGTTAAAATCCAGGTGGATTGGAGTGGTAACGTCACTTGTGGTAACGTATCGTCACTTCCTGTAATGCTGTCTGTCCATGTGGTTTGCCTCCTCATTCTCCTGAGGATTTTGCTTTTAACTGTATTTTAACCACTTTTTTCCATCTACCGTTAGTTCTCATTTCTGTTTATCAAGTCTCTTGCACCTGTGTGTGCACTCAGTGTCATCTAATCACACTCTTCAGCCTTCTGTTCACCTTTGATCGGTGTTTTTGTTAGCTTCAGGTTAGCCACTATCTATGGCTACTAGCTCTCCTTCCTCTCCTCCTCTGGTGTGCACTCTGTCAGATGTTTAGCTACACCTCTGCCTCTTTTAGTGATAACGATAAATGTAATAAATGTTGTCTTTTTGAGGTGCTTGAGGTGAGGTTGTCTGATTTGGAATCCCTGCTCCGCTGCATTGAAACACCGTCTGCGCCAGTTACTCTTGATGGACGTCCCCTAGCTGCAGCGGAGCTCCCTAGCTTAGGGCGACCTTTTAGCCGTCCTCCGGTCCTCCTCAGCAGTGAGGAGACTGGGTGGGTGATGATGAGAAGGAAGTCTAGTCGCAAAGCCCCGGTTAACCACCAACCTGTTCATGTTTCTAATCGTTTTCCCCGTTCAACGACACATCCGCCGAGGAAAAAACTCTGATCATTGGCGACTCTGTAGACAGAAATGTGAGCCTAGGGACTCCAGCTGCCATAGTCAAATGCATTCCCTGGGGCCAAAGCAGGCGACATTGAGTCAAATTTGAAAATGCTGGCTAAAAGTAATTGTAAATACTCCACAATTGTTATTCACGCTGGCATTAATGACATCCATCTCCGGCAGTCAGAAGTCACGAAACTTAATGTAGAATCGGTGTGTGACTTTGCAAAAACAATGTCTGCCTCTGTAGTATTTTCTGGGCCCCTCCCCAATCCGACCAGTGATGACATGTTTAGCCGCTTGTCATCCTTCATCCTCTGGCTGTCTGTGTGGTGTCCTGCAAACGATGTGGGCTACATTGACAATTGGAAAACCTGGTCTTATTAGACGAGACGGTGTCCATCCCACTTTGGATGGTGCGTCTCATTTATCTAACAATCTGGCATCTTTTTTATCCAAATTTCCAAAATCTTGACAGCTCAGAGTTGGAACCAGGAAGCAGAGTCGCAGTCTTACACGCCTCTCTGGAGCTCCTCTTCATCCACCACCACTCATCTTAGCCCCTGTCTTCCCTATCAGAGACTCACTGTCTGCTCCCTCCAAAGTAAATAAAAATATAATGTATAAGCATCCCAAAGTGATGAAACAAAAAGTTGGTAAAACTCAAATTAAACATGAAGCCTCTAAATTAAATGATTTGGTCTCTCTTCCTCCTCATAATTTAAAAATTAAATGCGGTTTATTAAATATTAGGTCTCACTCCCAAGTCTCTGTTAGTCCATGATCTGTTAATTGATCATCAGATTGATTTAATATCCCTTACAGAGGCTTGGTTAGGGCAAGAGGATTATGTTGGTTTGAATGAATCAACTCCCTCTGGTTATTTAAACTGTCAAAATCCCAGAAGTTCTGGTCGTGGAGGAGGAGTAGCAACAATTTACCATTCCAAACTATTAGTTAATGTAAAGCAAAAAACATGTTATAATTCCTTTGAGGGCCTGGTCCTCAGTATTGGGCGCTTTAGCAATTTTAGGCTAAACCCAATTTTATTTGCCATAGTTTATCGTCCTCCATCAACCTACTCAGAATTTTTATCCTAATTTGCCAAATTCTTAGCTGATTTTGCGGTGAAATCAGATAGAATAATTATAGTGGGGGACTTTAATATACATGTAGATGTAGATAGTGATTGCCTTAACGTGGCATTTAATTCAATATTAGACTCGATGGGGTTTTCTCAGAAAGTAGGAAATTCTACTCATTATCTCCACCATATGTTGGACCTTGTTCTGACATTTGGCATAGAAATAGAAAATCTATTAAGATAAGATAAGATAAGATAAGCCTTTATTAGTCCCACAACGGGGAAATTCCAGGATTGCAACAGCACAGGGATAGCAACACTCAGAGCAACAATCAGAAGGCAAGAAAAAACAAGCAAGCAAGAGCAGCTAATATACATATGTACATATTACTATAAAATATATATATACACACACACACACACAGACACACAGTGCAGAGCATTGTAGCTGGATGGAATAAATATATGAATATATGAACACACAGTGCAGAGCACTGTAGCTAGATGGAATAAATATGTAAATATATAAACACCCACAGTATGGAGCATTGCAGCTAGGTGGAATAAATATGCAAGTATATAAACACACACAGTGCGGAGCAATGTAGCTAGATGGAATAATATGTAGATATATAAAAACACAGTGCGGAGCATTGTAGCTAGATGGAATAAATATATAGATATATAAATATAAACACACCCAGTGCAGAGCATTGTAGCTAGATGGAATAAATATGTAAATATATAAACACACACAGTGCAGAGCATTGTTGCTAGGTGGGATGAAACAGCATAACCGTCTATTTAGTTATCCTACATGGTATGATTATGTGCCCATACATATTCTCACCCTCCATAGCGACCGGTATGTTCCTAGTTGTATGCCGGAGAGGACCATTGTGTAAGTCTATTGCATCTTTTGCATTCAAAAAAAAAAAAAAAAAAAAAAAAACTATTAGTTTGTTACGTCTTTTTGCTATCTCTGCGAGCAGCCCTGCTTAGGTTGTACAGTCTGACAGCCGTTGGTAGGAAGGACCTACGAAACCTCTCGGTTGTGCACCTGGGATGATGTAGTCTGCTGCTAAATGAGCTCCTCAGTGCATCCAGTATGTCCTGCATAGGGTGGAACTCGGACTCCAGCAGAGATGACAGTTTAGCCACCGTCCTTCTCTCTCCTATCTCCTCCATCGGATCAAGGCGTTGCCCCAGGACAGAGCTAGCTTTCTTAATCAGTTTGTTCAGTCTCTTCCTATCGGCTGCAGTAATGCCACTGCCCCAGCAGACCACTCCAAAAGTGATGGCTGATGCCACCACCGTGTCATAGAATGACTTCAGCAGCGCCCCTTGTACACCAAAAGACCTGAGTCTCCTCAGCAGGAACAGCCTGCGCTGTCCCTTCTTGTAGAGTGCGTCAGTATTGTGTGACCAGTCTAGTTTATTGTTCAGATGAATACCCAGGTACTTGTAGGATGTCACCATCTCGATGTCTGTTCCCTGTATATTTACTGGTGCTGTGAGGGGCTGCCCATGCCTGCGGCAGTCCACCACCAGCTCCTTAGTTTTCCTCGCGTTGATCTGGAGGCAGTTCCGATGGCACCAGTCCACAAAGTCCTGGATAAGCCCTCTGTACTCAGCTTCATCTCCGCTGGAGATGAGACCAACGATCGCAGAGTCATCAGAGAACTTCTGTAGATGGCAATGTGTTGTGTTGTGTGAGAAGTCCGCAGTATAAAGAGTGAACAAGAAGGGAGCCAGCACCGTTCCCTGGGGGGCCCCCGTGCTACTGATGATCGTGTCGGAAACACAGTCCCGGGTTCTCACAAACTGAGGCCGGTTCGTGAGGTAGTCCAGGATCCATGATGACAGGTGCTGGTCCACCCCTGCGCGCAGCAGCTTGTCCTTCAGGATCATCGGTTGGATGGTGTTGAAAGCACTGGAGAAGTCAAAGAACATGATCCTCACCATATTCCCGGGCTTCTCCAGGTGGGACAGAGAACGGTGAAGGAGGAAGATCACCGCATCCTCCACCCCAATGCCATGCTGGTAGGCGAACTGGAGTGGATCCATCGCTGGTTCCACCAGGGGGCAGAGATGAGCAAGGAGCAGTCTCTCCAGGGTCTTCATCAAGTGGGACGTCAAGGCCACCGGTCTGAAGCTGTTCAGGTCTTTGGGGTGGGAAGTTTTTGGTACAGGTACCACACAAGATGTTTTCCACAGCTGTGGTACCCTCCCCAGTTTCAGGCTCATGTTGAAGATATACGTCACAATCCCACACAGCTGGTCTGCACAGGACTTGAGGAGCTTTGCGCTGATGCCGTCCGGTCCCGACGCCTTCCTCGCCTTGATCTTCCTCAGCTCCGTCCTCACCTGGGTCTTGGTCAGGGTCAGGATGGGGGGCTGTGTGTTGGGAGGGGGGGGGGGGGTGTCGGTGGAGTGGGGAGTGGGTAGCAGGACTTGATTTCTTAGAGGCAGCAGTGGTTGTTGTGCAGACAGGGGGGAGGGCGGTTGGTCAAATCTATTGAAAAACAGATTCAGGTTGTTCGCCCACTCCCTGCCCCCCGTGGCCTGGGGGGAGGTATTCTGGAGCCCCGAGATGGTTTTGAGGTTTCTCCAGACCCCGCTGATGTCGCTCTGTTGCAGCTTGTCCTCCATCTTCTTCCTGAAGCTGTCCTTGCCTTCTCTGATCTTTCTCCTCAGCTCCCTCTGTACGGACTTCAGCATCTCCCTGTTCCCCGACCTGAAGATCCTCTTCTTCTCTCTCAGAAGTGTTTTTATCTCAGGGTTGATCCAGGGTTTGTTGTTTGAGTGACGCCGTATGGTCTTGGTGGGAACGGATTTGTCCACACAGAAGCTGAGGTAGCCCGTGAAGGTGTGAATGAGGCCATCGATGTCCTCACCATGTGGATCGCAGAGCTGCTTCCAGGCAGTGGCTTCAAAACAGTCCTTTAGAGTGTCCATTGTCTCCTCAGACCATAACTCCACAGTGTGCATGGCCGGAGGTTGTCTGTGCACTAGGGGTTTGTACACCGGTCGGAGATGAACCAAGTTGTGATCCGATCTCCCAAGTGGGGGGAGTTGTGATGAGGTGTACGCCTCCTTAGTGTTTGCGTAGAACAAATCCTGTGTTTTATTGTCTCTAGTGTGGCATGTGACATACTGGGTGAAAGTGGGCAGAATGGGAGACAGTGAAACGTGGTTGAAATCGCCTGAGATGAGGAGAAGAGCATCTGGGTGTTCTGTCTGCAGCCTGCTGGTTACTGAATGGATGACGTCACGCGCTGTCCCAGCGTTCGCCGTCGGATTTGCATAAACAACAATGCAGATCACGTGTGAGTGTTCTCTCGGGAGATATGTAGGCCTCATGCTAACAGCTAGCAACTCAATGTCTTTGCTGCAGTGTCGTTGTTTAACAGTGATATGTCCCGGTCTGCACCAGTTGTTGTTAACATACATGATCACTCCACCGCCCCTAGTTTTGCCACTCTCTGGTGTTCGGTCAGCTCGTATCGTGTGAAAACCCTCCAGCTCAATGTTAGCATCTGCTGCTAGTTCAGTTAGCCACGTCTCAGTAAACAAAAGGAGAGAGCACTCCCGGTAAGTGCTATCATAACGGGAGATAGCCGCTAGCTCATCTAACTTTCCCAGTATCGACCGTACATTTCCCATGACAACAGATGGAAGGGAGGGTCTGTACCTTATATTTTTTGTCCTCCGCCTTACTCCAGCCCGGCAGCCGCGGCGTTTTCGCCTCAGTTCTCTCGGTATGTCGAGTTTTTCCAGTGGGACCGGGTGGCGGTTAAATGCTAGCAGCTCTTCCCTGTTATATCGTATCCTGCTATAAACAGTGGCTCCGTCCACTGGCTCAGGAGACATTTGGGATGATCTGTGTGTCCGTGATATAAGTGGGGTGAAAAAAAAAAGTGATCAAAAGAGAGAGGAAGGGAAAAAAAACTCGGAATCGAGCCGCTGTTGCAAAAGGCAGCCGACTGGTGTGGCGCCGAGAGGAGAGAGTGTCTCCTCATAACCCTGTACTGTCAGACCATTGTCTGTTAACTTTTGATTTTACTATTTCTGACTACTTGGCTCCTAAAGAAAAATATCACTACAGCAGATGCCTCTCAGATGATATTGTTACTAAATTTATGCAGATTGTTTCCTCTATGCCATGTGCCAACACAACAAAAATAAGCTATAGACAGCTTGCTCCTTCTGTAATTGATAGCATGGTAGATCGTGTTACAGCTTCTCTGCTCACTCTAGACTTGGTGGCCCCTTTAAAAAAGAAAAAGTCTAATCAGAGATTTCTAACTCCTTGGTTCAACACAGAAACTTGTAGCTTAAAACAGAAAGACTCGTCAATTAGAAAGAAAATGGCGCTCCATTTATTTAGATGAAATCTATTTAGCTTGGAGAAATCATCTTTTAATTTACAAAAAATCTCTGAGAAAAGCTAGAACGAGTTATTATTCTGCATTAATAGAAGAGAACAAGAATAATCCCAGGTGTCTTTTCAGCACTGTAGCCAGGCTGACAAAGAGTCAGGACTCTGTCAATCCTAGCATTCCCTTAGAGCTTACTAGTCAGGACTTTATGAACTTTTTCAATAATAAAATTTCATCTATCAGAGATAAAATCAATCAGATTCTTCCCACCGTTAACTTAAATACAGTAACTACTACAACTGCTTCAATTGAAATCTGTCTTGATGAGTTTACTCCAATTGACCTTTTAGAGTTAGACAAAATAGTTTCCTCATCCAAGCCTTCAACTTGTCTTTTAGACCCTATTCCTACCAGGTTATTTAAAAAAGTCTTCTCCTTTATTGGTAGCTTTATTCTTCATATAATCAATTCTTCATTAATTTTAGGCCATGTACCGCAGGCTTTTAAAACGGCTGTTATTAACCCCTTGCACTCCGGTCAATTTCCCTAAAAACGCCAAAAAATAATGTGCCCAAAGTAAATCAAAAGCTGTTCTTCAACCCTTTGCAGCATCTTCATGGGGTTGATCTCATTTAAAAGAAAACACTTTGAATTTTTTGGCAAAACAGTCATAATCTCTCTAAGTGCTCCGGCCACTGAGTAACAGTCATCTAAACATACTGAACTTGAAGAAAATAAATTTCGCCTGGGTGTTTTTTTGGATACAAATGCTTGCAAATAACAAACAGCTTCAGATCCGGGCTGGAAAATGCTACAGAAATGTAGAACCAAGTGTTATCCAGCTGAGGTCAAAATTTTGTAACAATACCACAAAAAATGAATATATTACACAGCTTTTTTCTCAGGTAGTTCCCAGGCGTTTTTGAACTGTGTCAAATTGTGCCAAATGGCACAGTTTGGAAAAAATGTCTGTAACTTTTGAATGATCCAATATAGAAGCTTCATCTTGGGCTCTAATGAAAGGTGACACTCAGGGCTGTGTGTGTGTGTGTGTGGGGGGGGGGTTTGTTTATTCATTCATTCACGAATGAATGAACAAACAAGCCCCTACACACAAAGAAGCATGCCACGTAAAAAATGTGTGGCTTTTTTTTTTTACAAGAAAAAATAACCTACAGTGCACTAAAAATTATTCTAAAATATTTGTAATGTAGAAGATAACAACTCCCCCCACCCCGCACCACCCTGCTACAGAGGACGGACATCGGCCATCGCTACATGACAGAATAGTCATATGGCGATGTGGCGACCGCGGCGCAGTCACCGCGGTCACTGCGGTCACTGCGGCTTCCCCCCCTCGCTACAGAAGAGTAGCGGTGGGGGGGCGTTCACGGTCCGGACATGGCGCACGAACCGTGTACTGCGGCGCACAGACTTCGGACTTCGTGCACCGCACAGTTGTAATTTACCGATCGGTCAAAAGTCATTTTTGGTTACAGTTTTCAGGGATAAAGAATAATTTAGCTTATAACACTTACCTGTTCACAGCAGCAGGTAGCTGGCAAACTTCTCTTCCTCATTGTCAGACGAACGTGACGCTGGTCCGCTTGGGACTCGTGGTTCTGGTCTTGCGACCCGGTCAAAACATAATTCCATTATTGCGGTTTTGCGCTTCCATGATTGCGGTTTTGGCGAACGATTTTTCAAAACAAATAACAGTTGTAATTCAAAAAGACTGGCAAACGCATATGTGTCACCCAGCCTTCGTCGTCGGCCTCCATCGGTCTATGATGACCATGGAAGAGAATCCTAAACGTCTATTCTGCTGGAATAATAAAAAAAAGCATCGTCTGTGGCTGAACAGGCCGATGCGCGAATGGCAGTCCCTGTCACACAGGTCGCACTTGTGGGTGGTCTCCGTGCTGCTGGGTCTGTGGCAGGTTCTTCCGGCGGGTCCTTTTTTCATCTGCTGCAGCAGTCTGTCTTCACCCAGCCTTACACAAAACAGCTTGCAAACTTCTGTGCTTCAATTGGCTCGCTGCATTCACAGCGTTGGTAGGCGGGTAGGCGGGTCCTTCTTGCTAGGTTTTCAGTCATTGGTTCTTCAAGGTTTCAGAAACCCAATTCAAGGCTCTTATTAGTCGAATGAGAGGTCAATCATATCTGATCTGTTCGCGGCTGTGTCTGTAGTGGAAGAACGGAAATGCAGCTTTTTTTTTCAGTGCGTGCTTGGACGCAGCGCTCTTGTGCGTCCTAGAGCACACGAGAGCGCCCTCGTGCGCTCTAGGACGCAGAGACGTGCCCGTCCGCGGTACACAGGAGTGCAACAGGTTAAATCCTTACTCAAAAAGACAACGCTCAATCCAGGAGCTTTAGCTAACTATAGACTAATCTCTAATCTCTCTTTCATTTCAAAAATCTTAGAAAGAGTTGTTGCTACACAATTATTTGACCACCTGCAGGGAAATGGTTTACTTGAAGAGTTTCAATCTGGGTTTAGAATCCATCATAGTACTGAAACAGCCTTACCGAAGATCACTGACAACCTCCTCATCACATCTGATAATGGACTGGTTTCTGTACTTGTCCTTTTAGACCTTAGTGCAGCTTTTGATACTATCGATCATAATATTCTACTTGATAGATTAGAACACTATGTTGGACTTAATGGAACTTCGTTGCAGTGGTTTAGATCTTATTTATCTGATAGATTCCAGTTTGTTCATGTCAATAATGAGTTTTCTTTCAACTCAAAGCTCAGTCATGGAGTTCCACAGGGATCTGTGCTAGGCCCTACTCTTTTTAGTTTATATATGCTTCTGTTAGGCAACATTATTAGAAAGCACTGTATACATTTTCATTGTTATGCAGATGACACAGTTAATAGCTCTGTGAGGAACCTTGGAATTATTTTTGATCAAGATCTGTCTTTCAATTCACATATTAAATTTGTTTCTAAGACTGCCTTCTATCATTTGTGTAATATTGCCAAGATTAGGAGCATCTTGTCTCAGAGTGATGCTGAGAAACTGATCCATGCTTTTGTTAGCTCTAGATTAGATTACTGTAATTCTTTATTATCAGGTTGTCTTAAAACATCTTTAAAAAGTCTTCAGCTGATCCAAAATGCTGCAGCAAGAGTTTTAACAGGTACTAGGAAGAGAGGTCATATCTCTCCGGTTCTGGCCTCCCTTCATTGGCTTCTCGCAGAGTTAAGAATTAAGTTTAAAATCCTTATTCTTACTTACAAAGCTCTAAACAATCAGGGCCCTTTTTATTTAAAAGATCTGATACTACCATATTATCTTAACAGAGCCCTATGCTCCCAAAATACAGGATTACGTGTAATACCTAGGTCCTAGGTATTACAGGAGATCCTATTTGGAGATCCTAGGTCCTAGGATCTCCAAAAGTACAATGGGAGGCAGTGCCTTCAGTTATCAAGCTCCTCTTCTGTGGAGCCAGCTGCCAATCTGGATTCGGGAGTCAGACTCGATCTCTGTTTTTTAAGAATAAGGTTAAAACCTTCCTTTTTGATATAGCCTATAATTAGGGAGGGATCATGTGTTTCTGAACCCTCCCTTAGTTATGCTGCTAATTGGTTTAGTGAGCCGTATGACGTCCAATAATGCATTGGGCCTCACTCCTTTCTTCACTTTCAATGAAATATTATTTTTTTTGTTTTTGCTGGTCATTAACATCTGTTTGTTCTCTCCCATAGATTGAGTCCCCATCGTTCTGTTTGCTTTCTACATGTCTGTTCTTTTCGTCTTCTCTATCCCCTCACCCCCCAGCCAGTCGCAGCAGATGACTGCCCCTCCCTGAGCCTGGTTCTGCTGGAGGTTTCTTCCTGTTAAAAGGGAGTTTTTTCTTTCCACCATCGCCAAGCGCTTGCTCACAGGGGATTGCCTGATTGCTGGGGTCTTTCTGCAACTGTGGGGGTTCCCCTACAGTTGAAAGTGCTATGAGATGACTGTTGTTGTGAAATGGCGCTATATAAATAAAGTTGAATTGAATTGAATTAAAATTGTCTACAAAACCAATGTTAAAAGCAGGACATGTAGAACACAACCAGGTATTAAGACTGAGAGTTCTGCTAAAATAATTACAACCTCGTCTGAAAGGTGCCAAAGGCCCAGAGATAAATGCACGTCTGCCACAGTTCATAAGAGTGGAAAAAAGGCTCCTGAAGTCACTCTTTAAGATCTCTGATGCTTCATCTGGAATGTTGTTGCATCCAACATGTACTATGACAGTTATAACGTGGGGGTATTCATTTAGTAGGTCAGGGGTAAGAGGGTCAATGTCAGACAATTTAGCCCCAGGAAAAAATTTAGTCACACAGTACCTGCTTCTGACGTTCCTCATAATTGAGTCACCAATTACCAGCGTCATCTTGGGGGGCTTTGTTGGTGGTTTCTGACGTGGTGAATAATTTTGTCGATGGTGTTGTTGTGAAGGCGGGGTGATGCGCTCTCTTTTATTTGGAGCTGGTGTGTAATTTGGCACACCTAGAGTAGTCTTAGTCCGGGGTTGGCGGGTTTGAGCCGCCGCTGAAGGAGAGGAAGCAGGAGGAGGAGCGGCCACAGGCGGACGGCCAGCGTCCAGGAGAGGAAAATCCTCCAGAGAAAGGATGTCAAATCTATTTTCCAAGAGCAGGGGAAGAGAAGAGGTGCGGCCCTGTCCGGTCGATCGACGACAACCGCCAGCTTGTCCAACCAAGGTCCAGGGCGTGCACCGATGATGAGAAGAACCAACCGGGGCTTTGGGTTTAGCCCCGAGATGAAGCCAGTGATTATTGCTGTGGTCCTGGACATCTGAAGAGGCCGAAGCAGGGGTAGAAGTGGGCAGAAATGCGCTGAACTCACCCAGGTAGGTAGCCGTCTCCGCCAGCTGCGAGTCAGTAGCCGGGGCCGATGTTCGCCCGAGAATGATGGTGTCAAGGTGGTCTTCAGCCTCCCAAATCTTATAAAGGTTGGAGAGTCTCACTTTCAACTCAGAGACCTTCCTTAGGAGGGACACACAGCTGGTACACTTCGGGGATGGAGCCATGACGTTCCAGACGAGAGGTGGATAGCTAACCAGCTAAAAACAGCTAAAAACAGGTTAGCTTAAAACAGCTAAAAAGGCTAAAAACAGGTTAGCAGGTTAGCCTAGCCAGGTAAAACAGTCGAGCTGGGGGTCTGACCCACCCACACGTCCAATCAGACTTTTCAGCTAGGCCAACACCAAGCCAACACCAAGCAAAAACCAATATCAGCAAAAAAAGACAAAAAATTAAAAATGAAATCAACAAAAACAAACAAACGCGGATAAGATAATTCCCTGACGCGACGAGACGTTTCACCGGGGTGAAACAAGGCTGTGTTCTGGCACCATCTTATCTTATCTTATCTTATCTTATCTTATCTTATCTTATCTTATCTTATCAGGGAAGTGACTGCAGGTGAGGGAGACAGGACGGGCGGGGATGCATGGCCAATCTTAGACAAGGGAAACACATGAAACGTGACAATGAACACACAGCAACAATGCAGGAGAAATACAGAGAGGGCAGTGGCTATGGATACGAAAAACATGAGGAGTTGGAACAATAGGTAAACAGATATACACAAACCCAGGACCAAACGGGATGACACACAAGACAATGACAAGGGACTCAGTGGGATACAGAGGCTAATAAGTGCAGATGATAAATCATAAATAATTACAATAACCAACTCAAGGAAGCGCCCAGAAAACACAAATGAACATAAAGTGTGGACATGATGGTCATGCCCTGTATCACGATACTGAGCACAGGTGGGGAACCGTGCTCAGCCTTCAAGTTTGTTTAAGCCTTTTTCTGTATTTCTGTATCTCTTTTTACCTTGTATTTAGTATGGTTTGGTGTATTTGGTATCTGAGTTTGTCCTTTTGTTTCTGTTCCTTGTTTCTTGTTGTTTTATCTTAGTTTGGGTTTTACGTATTTCTGTATTATTTTCTATTTATTTTCTTGTTTATATTTGTCCTTGTGTTTTGACCTCCTGTTGTCAATTGTCAACAGGTTGTCAACAGGAGGTTGTCAACAACCTCCTGTTGTTGTAGTCTCAGTGTTTATTAGTTTTGTATTATTTGCTTTCCTCAGTTTCTCCTTTTGTGTATTCCTGTTCATGTATGTGTTTTTTAATTTTCTTTCATCATCAGAATCAGAATCAGAATCAGCTTTATTGGCCAAGTATGCATAACACATACAAGGAATTTGACTTTGGCTAAAACTTGCTCTCGTTGTTCAGGTGTAAGATTTAAATAAGATTTAAATAAGATTTCAATGACACAGAGTATGTACAGTAAATTACAGTCTGCCACGTTTCTATAAAAGGATGCAAATATATACAGGAATATGTGCAGTTATTTACTCAGACTATCCACACTTTGCAAAAATATATGAAAAAATATACAGTCATACAGTATTTCAATGTGAACTCAGATTCAGTAATATAATGTGAATGGAGTAAAATGCAGTGTGAGAGTTATGTGCAATGTACACTACTGTTCAAAAGTTTGGGGTCACTTAGAAATTTCCTTATTTTTGAAAGAAAAACACTTTTTTTCAATGAAGATAACTTTAAACTAATCAGAAATACACTCTAACATCTAATATACATTGCTAATGTGGTAAATGACTATTCTAGCTGCAAATGTCTGGTTTTTGGTGCAATATACATAGGTGTATAGAGGCCCATTTCCAGCAACTATCACTCCAGTGTTCTAATGGTACAATGTGTTTGCTCATTGCGTCAGAAGGCTAATGGATGATTAGAAAACCCTTGTGCAATCATGTTAGCACAGCTGAAAACAGTTTAGCTGGTTAGAGAAGCTATAAAACTGACCTTCCTTTGAGCAGGTTGAGTATCTGGAAAAAAATATTATTTCAAATACAGATCATTATTTCTAACCTTGTCAATGTCTTGACTATATTTTCTATTCATTTTACAACTCATGGTGGTAAATAAGTGTGACTTTTCATGGAAAACACAAAATAATTGTCTGGGTGACCTCAAACTTTTGAACGGTAGTGTAAGAATGAATAAAAAGTCATGAGTACAGCAACGGGTAGGACTAGGTGAATGTTAGGAGTTCATCAGAGTGATGGCTTGAGGAAAGAAACTGTTCCTGTGACGGATGGTTTTGGCCTTCAGTGATCTAAAATGTCGACCAGAAGGTAGAAGTTCAAACAGTTTGTGGCCGGGGTGTGACGGGTCAGCAGAAATGTTTCCCGCCTGTTTCCTGGTTATGGACCGATATAAGTTCTCAATGGAGGGTAGGTCGGTACCAATGATCCTCTCTGCAAACTTAATGATCCACTGCAGTCTGGTCTTGTCCTGTTTAGTGGCAGATCCAAACCAGACAGTGATGGAAAAGCAGAGGACAGATTGGATGATGGCGGTGTAGAAGACAACCAGCAGCTCCTGAGGCAAATCAAACTTCTTGAGCTGACGCAGAAAAAACAACCTCTGCTGGGCCTTTTTCCGGACAGTGTGTATATGGGAGGACCACTTCAGGTTCCGGGAGATCGTGGTACCCAGAAACTTGAAGGAGTCCACAGTGGACACTGCGCTGCTGAGGATGGTGAGTGGGGGGAATGAAGGAGGGTGTCGCCTGAAATCCACGGTCATCTCCACCGTTTTGGCTGGGTTAAGTTCAAGATGGTTCCGGCCGCACCAGAGGATCAGCTGCTTCACCTCCCGCCTGTATGCAGACTCATCACCATCCCGGATCAAACCGATGACTGTGGTGTCATCCGCAAACTTCAGGAGCTTCACCGAAGGGTCCTCTGAGGTGCAGTCGTTGGAGTAGAGGGAGACGAGCAGTCGGGAAAGGACACACCCTTGGGGGGCGTCAGTACTAATTTTTCGGGAGCTGGATGTAATTCTCCCTAGCTTCACCTGTTGCCACCTGTCAGTCAGAAAGCTGGAAATCCACTGGCAGGTGGAGGGGGGCACCTTGAGCTAGAGGAGTTTCTGATGAAGGATGCTTGGGATGATGGTGTTGAACGCCGAGCTGAAGTCGACAAACAGGATCCTGGCATACGTCCCTGGGGAGTCGAGGTGTTGCAGGATGTAATGTAGTCCCATATTTACTGCATTGTCCACTGACCTGTTTGACCAGTAGGCAAACTGCAGTGGGTCCATCAGGAGGCCTGTGGCGACCTTCAGGTGGTTCAGCACCAATCTCTCCAAGGATTTCATGACCACAGAGGTCAAGGCAACAGGTCTGTAGTCATTTGACAGGTCTGTAGTCATATGACTGGCGCCTAGCGGCTGCCCCGGCCTTGGATGCACTCTGCAGAGCGTGCCCAAATGCCAAGTCACGTTTCGTTACCTTGTATTCATACATGTGTAATGACAATAAAGTTGAATCTCATCTCATCTCATCTCATTTAATCCTGTAACAGAGGGTTTCTTGGGAACTGGAATGATGATGGAGCGTTTGAAGCAGGAAAGCACTTCACACAGCTCCAGTGATCTATTAAAGATCCGGGTGAAGATGGGGGCCAACTCGTCAGAGCAGACTCTCAGGCAGGAAGGAGACACACCATCAGGTCCTGCAGCCTTCTTGATCATTTGTCTCCGAAAGACCCGGCGCACCTCCTCTTCGCAGATCGTTAGTGCTGGTGGGAGGTCAGAGTGGGGGAGGGATGGAGTTCCTGGGGCTGAAGATAATCGTTTTGTGTGGGTGGGAGGTGAGAACTGTAGGTTCTTTTCAAACCTACAATAAAAGCTGTTGAGGTCATTAGCCAGCTGGAGGTTTTCCACAGGGTGGGGGGATGGTCTCCTGTAGTTGGTGATATTCTGCAGGCCTCTCCAAACAGAAGCAGAGTTGTTGGCTGAGAAGTTTTGTTGTAACTTCTCACTGTAGCTCCTCTTAGCAAGCCTGGTCTCCTTCGTCAGCATGTTTCTGGCCCACTTATACAGAGTCCAGTCACCAGTCCTGTAGGCCTCCTCCTTGGTCTGACATAGCTGCTTGAGTTTAGGAGTGAACCAGGGTTTATTGTTGTTGTATGTGCAGAAAGTCTTGGTCTGCACACACGTCCTCACAAAAACTGATGTATGATGTCACAGAGTCAGTGAGTTCATTTAGGTTAGTGGCTGCATCTTCAAAAACACTCCAATCTGTACAATCAATTCAGGCTTGTAACTCCAGCGTTGATTCCTCAGTCCATTTCCTCACAGTCCTAACTATAGACTTGGAAGTTTTTAGTTTCTGTCTATATGTTGGAATAAGATGAATCAGACAGTGGTCAGAAAATCCCAGAGCTGCACAGGGGACAGCATGATAAGTGTTTCTTAAAACTGTGTAGCAGTGGTCGAGTGTATTTGAGTCCCTGGTGGGACATTTAATATGCTGTCTGTATTTAGGAAGTTCATTTGTGAGATTAGCTCTATTAATATCACCCAGAATGATAAGCAGAGAGTCTGGATGTTTTTCCTCCACATCTGCTATCTGGTCAGCGAGGTGCTGCAGGGCCTCCGCTGTACAAGCAACAGGCGGGATATAAATTCCGACCAGAATAAACGAGGAGAACTCTTGCGGTGAATAAAAGGGTTTGCAGTTTATGAACAGTGACTCTAAGTTAGGGCTGCAAGACTTCTTTAACACTGTGACATCAGTACACCAACCTTTGTTTATGTAGAAGCAGATTCCACCACCTTTAGTCTTTCCAGAGAATTCTTGGCTGCGATCAGCACGAAACAGTTGGAATCCGTCCAGGCGCACCGCGCTGTCCAGGATGTGTTCACTCAGCCAGGACTCCATGAAACACAGGGCGCCAGATCTGCTAAAATCCAAGTTTTTGTGGGTCAGGAGCAGCAGCTCATCCATTTTGTTCGCCAAGGAGCGGACATTCGCCAGATGGATTGATGGAAGCGGCGTGCAATGTCCTCGTTTCCTCAGCCTGACACATTTACCACGCCGCCTTCATTTCCGGCCGGTGCCAATGGCCACTGCTCCCAAAACTAAAATCTCCTGAAAAGACTTCAAATCAGCAGAAACTGGCGGAAAAGTTGCATTGGAAGATAGTCTAAATGAAAGTAGTTCCTCCCTTGAAAAGGTGATCCGGGCGGAAGAGCAAAAGTCCAAGAAAACACACATAATTAACAAAAATATCAGAGAGCAGAAGCCAGTGGCAACCATCCGCGGCGCCATCTTTGATTTCATGGGTTGTGCTTTTATTTTGACAGTCTTTGTGTACTTCTGCCTGTCAAGACCGGTTGGCAGGCTTTGACAGCTGTCATTGGTTGTCTTAATTACTCTCACTCATGTGACTCACAGCTGTCATTCATTGTTATCATTTTACCCCATGCATTATAAAAAGGGCGTTGCTATGCTCCTCATTGCAGCGCCCTTCTCCCGAAGTGCAGACATGTATCTTCTGTCTCCTTCATCTCAGTTCTTTCCATATGTTCAGCCTCTGAGCTGGGAGTTCATAGTTCCTGCCCATTCTGGAGTTTAGCATCCATGTTGGGTTATCCTCTTCTCCTTGCCTGTTCCAGTAAGTGTTTGTGTTTGTTATATTTTGTGTGTTCTATTATTAAATGTGCAAAACTCACAGCTCACATTTGGAGTCTTCTGTTTGCCCTTGCCCTGAAGGGTGAGTTTATGACACCCCGATCCATGACATTACCAATTGATGTTTTGTTTATTCGTGTGTTTCTTTGGTTTTTTTTACATTTCCCAGCTCTTTTCTCTTGCTGTCTTTTTTTAAATAGACTGTTTACAGTATACGGGGGGGGGGGGTTGAAAAGTTTGTAGGCTGACTAAGAAGAAGTTATGCTCATAGGTGGTGAGCCAGTCATATTTGTGCTTCAGTGGCTGAGGAACAAGAGGGCATAACTGTCATAATGGCCCCTCCGGGGCAGACAGAAGGACTCAAACACTGGGTGACCTTTTGACATAATTTATTATAAATTCATAGTTCATTATAAATTCATGGACACATTATGGATCTGGTCTGTTCAACTCGACTAACAACACTCCAACTCAGCAGCATCAACCTCCATATCTCTGACCGCCTGGCAATCACCATGGACATCAACATTCCCATCCCCTCCCCTAAAGAAAAGCACACAATATCCTTCAGAAATATCAAAACCATCACTCCCCCAGTCCTCTCAGCCTCACTCACCAGCATGATGTCTGCCTCCCTTCTTCCACTCTCTGACGATCCCACGGATCTTGTGCGCTATTATAACACCACCCTCTCCTCCTGCCTGAACCAGTAAGTCCCCATCCAAACTAAAACAGTGTCCTTCACTCACCCTGTTCCCTGGTGCTCTCCTGAACTCCATGTCATGAAATTATATAAGGGACAGTTGGAAAGACTTTACAAGAAAACAAAGCAAACCATTCACCCCCATGCCTACACCGACCAGCTCCAACAATATAAGACTGCCTTAAACACAGCCCGGTCTAACTTCTACTGTCACCTCATACACGCTGGCTCCAATAACCCCACAATATTCTTCTCCACAAAAACAAACTTCTCAAACCCATCAACAACACCTCCCCATCGTTCACTGCTGTAAAGTGCAACTCATTCTGTGCTTTTTCCAAACAAAGATCACCACCATTCACAGCAACCTGACCACCTCCCCCTCCAATCCTGACCCCTTCATCAGCTCCTGCCACCACCTCTATACAGCCACTGTCTCATTTCTCCACACTGACCCCTCCAGAACTCACTTGGTGATATCATCCGCCGACATGACCTTAACCTCTTGCACTCCGTTGTACCGCGGACGGGCAAGTCTCTGCGTCCTAGAGCACAAGAGAGTGCACGAGAGCGCCCTCGTGTGCTTTAGGACGCATGATGGAGATTGTGATGTAGGTGGTGTATGGCGTCCAAGCGCGCACTGAAAATAAAAGCTGCAGACACAGCCGCGAACAGATCTGATTGACCTCTCATTCGACTAATAAGAGCCTTGAATTGGGTTTCTGAAACCTTGAAGAACCAATGACTGAAAATCTAGCAAGAAGGACCCGCCTACCAAAGCTGTGAATGCAGTGAGCCAATTGAAGCAGAGAAGTTCGTGAGCTTTTTTGTTAAGGCTGGGTGAAGGCAGACTGCTGCTGCAGAGAAAAAAAGGACCCGCAGGAAGAACCCCACAGACCCAGCAGCACGGAGACCACCCACAAGTGCAACCTCTGTGACAGCGACTGACATTCGCGCAACGGCATGTTCGGCCAGGCGGTGCTTGTTTTGTTTTGTTTTTGTCCCAGCAGAATAGACATTAGGATTGCCTTCCATGGTCATCATAGACCGACGGAGGCCGAAGACAAAGGCTGAGTGACACACACGCGTTTGCCAGTCTATTTTTAATTACTACTGTTATTTGTTTTGAAAAATCGTTCGCCAAAAACCGCAATCATGGAAGCGCAAAACCGCAATAAAGAAATTATGTTTTGATCGGGTCGCGAGACAATAAGGAAGAAGTTCGCCAGCCCCGCTTCTGCTGTGAAGAGGTAAGGTGTTCTAAGCTAAATTATGCTTTATCCCTGAAAATTGTAATCAAAATGACTTTTGACCGATCGGTAAATTATAGCTGTGCGTCATCGCTGCATGACGGACCGTGGCGCAATGGGCGATGTCTTTCCTCTGTAGCGGGGGGGGGGGGGACAACCCCCCCCCCCCACACACACACACACACACACAGACACAGCCCTGAGTATCACCTTTCATTAGAGCCCAAAATGAAGCTTCTTCACTGAAGCATTCAAAAGTTACAGATGTTTTTCCAAACTGTGCCATCTGGCACAATTTGGCACAGTTCCAAAACGCATGGGAACTACCTGAGAAAAAAGCTGTGTAATATATTCATTTTTTGTGGTATTGTTACAAAATTTGGACCTCAGCTGGATAACACTTGGTTCTACATTTCTGTTGCATTTTCCAGCCCGGATCTGAAGCTGTGTGTTATTTGCAAGCATTTGTATCCAAAAAAACACCCAGGCCAAATTTATTTTCTTCAAGTTCACTATGTTTAGATGACTGTAATTCAGTGGCCGGAGCACTTAGAGAGATTATGACTGTTTTGCCAAAAAATTCAAAGTGTTTTCCTTTAAATGAGACCAACCCCATGAAGATGGTGCCAAGGGTTGAAAAATAGCTTTGGATTTAATTTGGGCATGTTATTTTTTGGCGTTTTTAGGGAAATTGACTGGAGTGCAAGGGGTTAACTTCCATTGCCATGGCGACAATGTTCAGATCTACATTTCCACTAACTGCATAAACACAGTAACCTTCTTCATACTGGAAAACTGCCTTTTTGAAATAAAATCATGAATGCAAAAGAACTTTCTACAACTCAGCTATGACAAGTCTGATATGATGATCATCAGCCCTGAAGCCCTCATCAAAACCACCCACAACTTCAACCTCATTGTTGCCAACTCCACACTTTCCCCATCCCCAAAGCTATGAAACCTTGGAGTCATCTTTGAGAGCCACCTCACTCATACCTGTCAAGGCATACCTCATGCCTCCCTTATTGGGGGGGGGGGGGGGCTTTCACACCTGTACTGAGTACTTAAAAACTGTATTTATCAGCAGATAAAAGAAAACTGAAGCAAAAACAAAAACAAACAAACAACAACAATTGCAACATGAACTATTTCAAACATATTTATTCAAATGTACACTTATATGGACACAATCTTGAGCCATAACTTTTTTGGAAATGTGAAAATAATAAGCCAAGTAGCACCAAAAAAAAATAAATAAAAAAAATAAAAAATAAATAAACTTAAAAAAAAGATAATATTAATAATAAATAAATAAAAATAAATAAATAAATAAACAATATTTTTCAAATTTACATTAGCACAAGGTAGATTGCTTAATTTGAAAGTACACAATAAGAATAATTCTGAATATAGTTCTTAATTGTCAGCTAGATATATACACTTGGAATTAAAGAGTTTTTAATTGTCAGCTTTGTTACACTAATGCACTTGGATGAACTTGGTTAGGTGCGCTCAATTTCGCCAGGCATCGAATTACTGTTCAGTTGATTTTAGGTTCTCTTGTGGAGGAACAAAATAAGTGCAGGCGGACAAGGCGAACTGAAGTTTAAAAGGGTGCTTTATTCATCCTCTACGAGGCTCGCTCAGCGCTGTGTGCTAGAGCGAGCCCTGTGTCTCAAAGTCAGCAACAAACAATGCGAGTGATCAAAAAGAGAGAGAGCAAGAGATATGCAGTCAACTTATATACCTAGCTCAGACAATGCATGCATGGCACATTAGCATCACAGTATACAGCAGGAAAGCATGGACATTTGCATTAGAGTCACACATATCAGCCGCAGGATTACTGGCGCCGGGATTCTCTGTTCCGGAGCTGCAGGACGAAAGAGGGTGCGAGGCGCATCTGCATAATGATCAGTCCATACCTCTCACTGTTCTGATAATTGCTCACGCTGAGCGCTCTGCCAGCCCCATACGCTGTGGGGGTCACACACGAGGTGTTCCTCCACACTCTCAATAATTTTTTTGGGGGGGGGGTACAGAAATGGCAATACGCCCGTATTTGCTAAAATTGCATTTTCCCCGTATTAAAATACGGCGAAACCGTATCACCTGACAGGTATGCTCACTTTTGAACCATACATCGGTCAGGTCACCAAAACTGCCTTCTTCCACCTAAAAGCCATAGCCCGACTCTGTCCCTCACTCACCTTCTCCGCCGGAGAAACCCTCATATATGCATTTATCACATCCAAACTCGACTATTGTAATAGCATTCTTTACGGCTCATCATCCAAAGTCCTCCAAAACCTTCAGTGCATTCAGAACTCAGCTGCCCATCTCCTTACCCAGTCCCACTCCCGTGACCACATCACCCCTGTCCTCCAGAACCTCCATTGGCTCCAATTCTCACAACGCATACAGTTCAAAGTCCTTCTCCTCACCTTTAAAGCCCTCCATCACCAGGCCTCTTCCTATCTTACCGACCGGTTGCATGCCCCCCCCCCCAATTGCCTCCGTTCCTCTGAAGCAAATCTCCTCTCTCCACCACACAGAACCAAGCACAGAACCTGGGGGAACAAAGCCTTTTCCATCACTGCCCCCTTACTCTGGAACTTTCTCCCCCAACACATCTGAGACTGCAGAGACTTAAAACTACTTCAAATCATTACTCAGAACCCACCTGTTCAGACTTGCTTTTAATCTTTAATTTTAATTGTGCATTTTTTTAATGTAAAGCATCTTTGAGTGCCTTGGAAATCGCTATATAAATAAAAATTATTATTATTATTATTATTATTATTATTATTATTATTATTATTATTATTATTATAAATAAACACAGCATGTGGGCTGGAAATAGAACATAAAGCCGTAATGGCAGACAAACTTATGAATGATGAAACACAAGTTGTGGTGAGGAGTGATGGAATGACTAGGATGCCGTACTGAGGGTAGGGCATGAGGAGTATAAGTAGAGCAGGGGATGATTAACACAGCAAGGCACAGCTGTGAATAATTAACAGCATAAGAACCAACACATGAACAGGAAATAAGGGTGCTGTCAAAATAAGGGTTGACACAGAAATGATAAGTAGGACAGGACTAATGATAACAATAGCTATCATAGTTGGTGGCCGGTAAGACAGCTACACTCTGTCACAACTCGCCGCTCTCAGGCATCCACCTCAGCTGCGCGCACACCTGTGCCTCGTCAGTGATGAGCTATTTAGCCCACTCGGCCCTGAGCATCGGTCTGGAGCTGTCTGTTCTACTACGCGCTCAAACCCTCAGCAGGATCGTCTCTTCCCATCCTGCCACTCTTCGCTTCAACACGTAAGCTGTTTGCCACTTACCTGTCTTTCAGTCCTCCCCTGTGCACAGGTGGATTCCCTGGAGGCGGATTCTCCCATCTTCGCCATCTCCTCCTTCCCCATCTCCACGTCTCGTCGTGTGCGCAGCAGGGCGCTGTCTCCCAGGCCGACGATCCTAGCCAACGCCAGCCACCTTCCCTTCTGCAAGTAAGCATCACTCAGCATTACTTCCCCGTGTGGTTAAACCCAGCTAATTTCCCTGTCTCTGTTCTTCCCATAGGGTTGCCTGGCTGCACGGCGTGCTGCTCTGTTCCCGATTCTCATCGTCCACCCACAATCCACATACATATCTCATTCACGCACCCAAACACCCCTCTGCTGTTGAATAAAGCTATTAAATCTTACCTGAGCCTGCGTGCGTGTTTCCTGGGCCGATAAATATGTAACACTCTAGACACAAGTCCTTCCTGTGGCAACGTATCATCACTTCCTGTGTTGCTGGCTGTCTGTGGTTTGCTCTCCTCATTCTCCCAAGGATTTTGCCTTTAATTGTACTTTAATCACTTTTTTCCATCTACCGTTAGTTCTCACTTCTGTTTATCAAGCCTCCTGCACCTGTGTGCGCACTCAGTGTCATCTAATCACCCTCTTTAGCCTTCTGTTCACCTTTCATTGGTGTTTTTGTGAGCTTTGGGTTAGCCACTAGCTATGGCTACTAGCTCTCCTTCCTCTCCTCCTCTGGTATGCACTCTATGTCAGATGTTTAGCTACACCTCTGCCTCTTTTAGTGATAATGGTAAATGTAATAAATGTTGTATTTTTGAGACGCTTGAGGCGAGGTTGTCTGATTTGGAATCCCGGCTCCGCTGCATTGAAACACCGTCTGCACCAGTTAATAACGATGGACGTCCCCTAGCTGCAGCGGAGCTCCCTAGCTTAGGGCAGCCTGCTAGCGGGCCTCCGGTCCTCCTCAGCAGCAAGGAGACTGGATGGGTGACGGTGAGAAGGAAGCCTTGCCGCAAAGCTCCGATTAACCACCAACCTGTTCATGTTTCTAATCGCTTGTCCCCGCTCAGCGACACACCCACTGAGGAAAAAACTCTGATCATTGGCGACTCTGTAGTCAGAAATGTAAACCTAGAGACTCCAGCAGCCATAGTCAAATGCATTCCTGGGGCCAGAGCAGGTGATATTGAGTCAAATTTGAAAATACTGGCTAAAAGTCACTGTAAATACTCCACAATTGTTATCCACGCCGACATTAACGACGTCTGACTCCGGCAGTCGGAAGTCTCAAAACTTAACATGGAATCGGTGTGTGACTTTGCCAAAACAATGTCTGCCTCTGTAGTATTCTCTGGGCCCCTCCCCAATCTGACAAGTGATGATATGTTTAGCCGCTTGTCATCCTTCAACCGCTGACTGTCTGTGTGGTGTCCTGCAAACAATGTAGGCTACATAGACAATTGGAGCTCATTTTGGGGAAAACCTGGTCTTATTAGATGAGACGGTGTCCATCCCACTTTGGATGGCGTGTCTCATTTATTGAACAATCTGACATTATTTTTATCCAAATTTACAAAACCTTGACAACTCAGAGTTGGGACCAGGAAGCAGAGTCGCAGTCTTACACGACTCTCTGGAGCTCCTCTTCATGTGCCACCCCTCAACTTAGCCCCTGTCTTCCCCATCAGAGAATCATTGTCTGCTCCCTCCAAAGTAAATACAAATATAATGTATAAGCATCCCAAAGTAATTAAACAAAAAGTTGGTAAAACTCAAATTGAACAAGAAGCCTCTAAATTGAATGATTTGGCCTCTGTTCCTCCTCATAATTTAAAAATTAAATGTGGTTAGTTAAATAATAGGTCTCTAACTCCAAGTCTCTGCTAGTCCATAATCTGTTAATTGATCATCAGATTGATTTAATATCCCTTACAGAGACTTGGTTAGGGCAAGAGAATTATGTTGGTTTGAATGAATCAACTCCCTCTGGTTATTTAAACTGTCAAAATCCCAGAAGTTCTGGTCGTGGAGAAGGAGTAGCAACAATTTACCATTTCAAATTACTAGTTAATGTAAAACAAAAAACACATTATCATTCCTTTGAGGGCCTGGTCCTCAGTATTGGGCACTTCAGCAATTTTAGGCTAAACCCAATTTTATTTGCCATAGTTTATCATCCTCCATCAACCTACTCAGAGTTTTTATCCGAATTTGCCAAATTCTTAGCTGATTTAGTGGTGAAATCAGATAGAATAATTATAGTAGGGGACTTTATTATACATGTAGATGTAGATAGTGATTACCTTAATTTGGCATTTAATTCAATATTAGACTCGATGGGGTTTTCTCAGAAAGTAGGAAATTCTACCCATTATCTCCACCATACGTTGGACCTTGTTCTGACATATGGCATAGAAATAGAAAATCTGGTAGTGTCTCCTCATAACCCTGTACTGTCAGACCATTGTCTGTAAACCATTGATTTTACTATTTCTGACTATTTTGCTCCTAAGGAAAAAAATATTACTACAGCAGATGTCTCTCAGATGATGCTGTTAACAAATTTATGTAGATTGTTTCCTCTATGCCATGTGTCAACACAATGGAAATAAGCTATAGACAGCTTGCTCCTTCTGTAATTGATAGCATGGTAGATCGTGTTACAGCTGCTCTGCATCAGACTCTAGACATGGTGGCCCCTTTAAAAAAGAAAAAGTCTAATCAGAGATTTCTAACCCCTTGGTTCAATACAGAAACTCATAGCTTAAAACAAAAAGACTCATCAATTAGAAAGAAAATGGCGCTCCACTAATTTAGATGAAATCTATTATAGCTTACAAAAAATCTCTGAGAAAAGCTAGAACGAGTTATTATTCTGCATTAATAGAAGAGAGCAAGAATGATCCCAGGTTTCTTTTCAGCACTGTAGCCAGGTTGACAAAGAGTCAGGACTCTGTCAATCCTAGCATTCCCTTAGAGCTTACTAGTCAGGACTTTATGAACTTTTTCAATTATAAAATTCTATCTATCAGAGATAAAATCAGTCAGATTCTTCCCACCGTTAACTCAAATATAGTAACTACTACAACTCCTTCAATTGACATCTGCTTGGATCAGTTTACTCCAGTTGACCCTTTAGAGTTAGACAAAGTAGTTTCCTCATCCAAGCCTTCAACTTGTCTTTTAGACCCTATTCCTACCAGGTTATTTAAAGAAGTCTTCCCATTTATTGGTAGCTTTATTCTTCAAATAATCAATTCTTCATTATCTTTAGGCCATGTACCGCAGGCTTTTAAAACTGCTGTAATTACAGCCATGGACAAAATTGTTGGTACCCCTCTGTTAATGAAAGAAAAACCCACAATGGTCATAGAGATAACTTGAATCTGACAAAAGTGGTAATCAATAAAAATTCTATAAAAATTAACCAATGAAAATCAAACAACGCTTTTGAATTGTGGCTCAACAGAATTACTTTAAAAAACAAACTCATGAAACAGGCCTGGACAAAAATGATGGTACCCCTAGAAAAGTTTGAAAATAATGTGACCATAGGGACATGTTCAACCAAGATGTGTCCTCTAATTAACATCACAGGTGTCTACAAACTTGTAATCAGTCAGTCGACCTATTTAAAGGGTGACAAGTAGTCACTGAGCTGTTTGGTGTCATGGTGTGTACATCACTTAACATGGACCAGAGGAAGCAAAGGAGAGAGTTGTCTCAGGAGATTAGAAAGAAAATTATAGACAAGCATGTTAAAGGTAAAGGCTATAAGACCATCTCCAAGCAGCTTGATGTTCCTGTGTCTACAGTTGCACAAATTATTCAGAAATTTAAGATCCACGGGACTGTAGCCAACCTCCCTGGATGTGGCCGCAGGAGGAAACTTGATGAAAAATGGAAGAGACGGATAATAAGAATGGTAACAAAAGAGCCCAGAACAACCTCTAAACACATTCATGATGAACTCCAAGGTCAAGGTACATCAGTGCCAGATCGCACCATCCGTCGCTGTTTGAGCCAAAGTGAACTTCATGGGCGATGACCAAGGAGGACACCACTGTTGAAAACAAATCATAAAAAAGCCAGACTGGAATTTGCAAAAATGCATGTTGACAAGCCACAAAGCTTCTGGGAGAATGTCCTGTGGACAGACAAGACAAAACTGGAAATTTTTGGCAAGGCACATCACCTGAATGTTCACAGACGCAAAAATGAAGCATACCAAGAAAAGAACACTGTCCCTACTGTGAAACATGGAGGAGGTTCTGTTATGTTCTGGGGCTGCTTTGCTGCATCTGGCACAGGGTGTCTTGAATCTGTGCAGGGTACAATGAAATCTCAAGACTATCAAGGTATTCTAGAGAGAAATGTACTGCCCAGTGTCAGACAGCTTGGTCTCAGTCGCAGGTCATGGGTCTTGCAACAGGATAATGACCCAAAACACACAGCTAAACACCCAAGAATGGCTAAGAGTGAAATATTGGACTATTCTAAAGTGGCCTTCTATGAGCCCTGATCTAAATCCTATTGAACATCTGTGGAAGGAGCTGAAACATGCTGTCTGGAGAAGGCACCCTTCAAACCTGAGACAACTGGAGCAGTTTGCTCATGAGGAGTGGGCCAAAATACCTGCTGAGAGGTGCAGAAGTCTCATTGACAGTTACAGAAATTGTTTGATTGCAGTGATCTCCTCAAAAGGTTGTGCAACAAAATATTAAGTTAAGGGTACCATCATTTTTGTCCAAGCCTGTTTCATGAGTTTGTTTTTTAAAATAATTCTGTTGAACCACAATCCAAAAGCATTGTCTGATGTTCATTGGTTAATTTTCATAGAATTTCTATTTATTACCACTTTTGTCATTTAAGTTATTTAAGTTATTTCTGTGACCATTGTGGGTCTTTCTTTCATTAACAGAGGGGTACCAACAATTTTGTCCACGTCTATAAACCCTTACTCAAAAAGCCAATGCTGGATCCAGGAGTTTTAGCTAACTATAGACCAATCTCTAATCTCCCTTTCATTTCAAAAATCTTAGAAAGAGTTGTTGCTATGCAATTATTTGACCACTTGCAGGGAAATGGTCTATTTGAAGAGTTTCAGTCTGGGTTTAGAATCCATCATAGTACTGAAACAGCCTTAGAGAAGGTCACTAATGACCTCCTGATCGCATCTGATAATGGACTTGTTTCTGTACTTGTCCTTTTAGACCTTAGTGCAGCTTTTGATACTATCGATCATAATATTCTACTTGATAGATTAGAACACTATGTTGGACTTAATGGAACTTCGTTGCAGTGGTTTAGATCTTATTTATCTGATAGGTTCCAGTTTGTTCATGTCAATAATGAGTTTTCTTTCAACTCAAAGCTCAGTCATGGAGTTCCACAGGGATCTGTGCTAGGCCCTACTCTTTTTAGTTTATACATGCTTCTGTTAGGCAACATTATTAGAAAGCACTGTATACATTTTCATTGTTATGCAGATAACACACAATTATAACTGTCAATGAAGCCAGATGATAGTAATCAATTAGCCAAGTTAGAAGCCTGTCTTAAGGAAATCAAAGCTTGGATGACTTGTAATTTCCTGCTATTAAATTCAGATAAGACTGAAGTCATTCTTGTTGGTCAAAAAAACCTTAGAAATACCTTTCCAAATCAAACTTTCAGTTTGAATGTGATTACTCTTTCTCTTAATAGCTCTGTGAGGAACCTTGGAGCTATTTTTAATCAAGATCTGTTTTTCAATTCACATATTAAATTCATTTCTAAGACTGCCATCTATCATTTGTGTAATATTGCCAAGATTAGGAGCATCTTGTCTCAGAGAGATGCTGAGAAACTGATCCACACTTTTGTTAGCTCTAGATTAGATTATTGTAACTCTTTATTATCAGGTTGTCCTAAAACATCTCTGAAAAGTCTTCAGTTGATCCAAAATGCTGCAGCAAGAGTTTCAACAGGTACTAGAAAGAGAGATCATATCTCTCCGGTTCTGGCCTCCCGTCACTGGCTTCCCACAGAGTTTAGAATTAAGTTTAAAATCCTTCTTCTCACTTTCAAAGCTCTAAACAATCAGGCCCCTTTTTATTTAAAAGATCTGATATTACCCTATTATCCTAACAGAGCACTACGCTCCCAAAATGCTGGATTACTTGTAATACCTAGAATCTCCAAAAGTACAATGGGGGGCAGAGCCTTCAGTTATCAAGCTCCTCTCTTGTGGAACCAGCTGCCAATCTGGATTCGGGAGTCAGACTCAATCTCAGTTTTTAAGAATAGGGTTAAAACCTTCCTTTTTGATATAGCCTACAATTAGGGAGGGATCATGTGTTTCTGAACACTCCCTTAGTTATGCTGCTATTAGGTTTAGACAGCCGGGGGACCTCCAGTAATTGCACTGGGCTTCACTCGTTTGTGAAGCAATGTTTTTTTGTTTTTTGTTGCTGGTCATTAACCCTTTGAATGTGTATGTGCAGAACTGTGTCATACCCCCTAGTGGTCAAGAGAGGTAAATATTTTTTGTCAATAAAATAGTTCAGATTTCCAAGGCTATAATTTGAAAGTGGTAAGAGATAATGACTTACTGTCAATCAGAAAGATGTAAAATATGATCCAAAGTTTCAGATAGGAATAAATTTATGCATCTAATTTGCATAATGTTGTGGCACCTCTTTAAATTCCATAACTCAGTCAAAACTGGACTTTGGATGTATTTACACAAAAAATGGTTCAGTCTTTTGACACCGTTTTTTGTACAGAGGTACCTCATCATCTTATCTTAAAAGTATATGAACAAGAAATCAGTACATTTAAAAAAAACAACCCAGAAATTTCTCACTTACTTCTGACAAAGTCAGAGTGAGAAGGCAGGCATAGTGCCACGCTCTGCCACTCGGGGTACACAAATTCTCACACTCAAAGGGTTAACATCTGTTTGTTCTCTCCCATAGATTGAGTCCCCATCGTGCTGTTTGCTCTCTACATGTCTGTTCTTTTCATCTTCTCTATCTCCTCACCCCCAGCCAGTCGCAGCAGATGACTGCCCCTCCCTGAGCCTGGTTCTGCTGGAGGATTCTTCTTGTTAAAAGGGAGTTTTTCCTCTCCACCGTCGCCAAGTGCTTGCTCACAGGGTATCGCCTGATTGCTGGGGTCTTTCTGCAATTGTGGGGGTTTCCCCTACAGTTGAAAGTGCTATGAGATGACTGTTGTTGTGAAATTGCACTATATGATCCTGACCCTGACCCATCCTGACCCTGACCAGGACCCAGGTGAGGACGGAGCTGAGGAAGATCAAGGCGAGGAAGGCGTCGGGACCGGACGGCATCAGCGCAAAGCTCCTCAAGTCCTGTGCAGACCAGCTGTGTGGGATTGTGACGTACATCTTCAACCTGAGCCTGAAGCTGGGGAGGGTACCACAGCTGTGGAAAACATCTTGTGTGGTACCTGTACCAAAAACTTCCCACCCCAAAGACCTGAACAGCTACAGACCGGTGGCCTTGACGTCCCACTTGATGAAGACCCTGGAGAGACTGCTCCTTGCTCACCTCCGCCCCCTGGTGGAACCAGCGATGGATCCACTCCAGTTCGCCTACCAGCATGGCATTGGGGTGGAGGATGCGGTGATCTTCCTCCTTCACCGTTCTCTGTCCCACCTGGAGAAGCCCGGGAATATGGTGAGGATCATGTTCTTTGACTTCTCCAGTGCTTTCAACACCATCCAACCGATGATCCTGAAGGACAAGCTGCTACGCACAGGGGTGGACCAGCACCTGTCATCATGGATCCTGGACTACCTCACGAACCGGCCTCAGTTTGTGAGAACCCGGGACTGTGTGTCCGACACGATCATCAGTAGCACGGGGGCCCCCCAGGGAACAGTGTTGGCTCCCTTCCTGTTCACTCTTTATACTGCGGACTTCTCACACAACACAACACACTGCCATCTACAGAAGTTCTCTGATGACTCTGCGATCGTTGGCCTCATCTCCAATGGAGATGAAGCTGAGTACAGAGGGCTTATCCAGGACTTCGTGGACTGGTGCATTGGAACTGCCTCCAGATCAACGCGAGGAAAACTAAGGAGCTGGTGGTGGACTGCCGCAGGCATGAGCAGCCCCTCACAGCACCAGTAAATATACAGGGAACAGACATCGAGATGGTGACATCCTATAAGTACCTGGGTGTTCATCTGAACAATAAACTAGACTGGTCACACAATACTGACGCACTCTACAAGAAGGGACAGCGCAGGCTGTTCCTGCTGAGGAGACTCAGGTCTTTTGGTGTACAAGGGGCGCTGCTGAAGACATTCTATGACACGGTGGTGGCATCAGCCATCACTTTTGGAGTGGTCTGCTGGGGCAGTGGCATTACTGCAGCCGATAGGAAGAGACTGAACAAACTGATTAAGAAAGCTAGCTCTGTCCTGGGGCAGCGCCTTGATCCGGTGGAGGAGATAGGAGAGAGAAGGACGGTGGCTAAACTGTCATCTCTGCTGGAGTCCGAGTTCCACCCTATGCAGGACATACTGAATGCACTGAGGAGCTCATTTAGCAGCAGACTACATCATCCCAGGTGCACAACCGAGAGGTTTCATAGGTCCTTCCTACCAACGGCTGTCAGACTGTACAACCTAAGCAGGGCTGCTCGCAGAGATAGCAAAAAGACGTAACAAACTAATAGTTTTTTTTTAATGCAAAAGATGCAATAGACTTACACAATGGTCCCCTCCGGCATACAACTCGGAAAATACCAGTCACTATGGAGGGTGAGAATATGTATGGGCACATAATCATACCATGTAGGATAACTAAGTAGACGGTTATGCTGTTTCATCCCATCTAGCAACAATGCTCTGCACTGTGTGTGTTTATATATTTACATATTTATTCCATCTAGCTACAATGCTCCGCACTGGGTGCGTTTATATTTATATATCTATATATTTATTCCATCTAGCTACAATGCTCCGCACTGTGTTTTTATATATCTAAATATTATTCCATCTAGCTACATTGCTCCGCTCTGTGTGTGTTTATGTACTTACATATTTATTCCACCTAGCTGCAATGCTCCGTACTGTGGGTGTTTATTTATTTACATATTTATTCCATCTAGCTACAATGCTCTGCACTGTGTGTTTATATATTCATATATTTATTCCATCCAGCTACAATGCTCTGCACTGTGTGTCTGTGTGTGTGTGTGTGTATATATATATTTTATAGTAATATGTACATATGTATATTAGCTGCTCTTGCTTGCTTGTTTTTTTCTTGCCTTCTGATTGTTGCTCTGAGTGTTGCTATCCCTGTGCTGTTGCAATCCTGGAATTTCCCCGTTGTGGGACTAATAAAGGCTTATCTTATAAATAAAGTTGATTTGAATTCAATACAAGGATAAAACTAAGGACATGAAAACATTAATGATAACCAAGGTAGAATATAACTTAAAGCAAGGGCATGGCAGAAACCCTGCCCTGATCATGATAAGAGCAAAGCTGAGAGTGACATAACGTTCGGCTCAGGAGACGCACACACACAGGCTCAGAGTAGTTCAAACTGTTTATTAACAACAGGGATGTTTGGGTGCGTGTCTGCAGAATGTTAATGTGTTGGTGGGGGCGTCTGCTTCGGACCCAGAGGCAGGAGACCGTTCAGCCGGCAACCCTATGGGAGAAATCAGACACAGGGTGATGAGCACACACCAACACGGGAGGAGAATAGGCGAGGGAGAGAAGCTTACTTGTTTGGGCAGATGACTGGCGCTTCAAGGATGGAAGCCCGGGAGACAGCCACCTGCAGGGCTCGGTGCAGCAGCGAGGAGAGACGAGGGACGGGATTGTCCGCCGCCGAGGAATCCACCTGTGCACAGGGGAGCAGACTGGAGAGATGAGGTAAGTGAACTTCTTACCGGTAAAGAGGATGCTGAAGAGAATGTGGTAGAAGTCCATGCAAAGGAAACGAAGTCTACGGCTTCAGGCCGACGCTCAGGGCGAGGCGGCTTTTATCCTTCGCCGCTGACGAGTAGCAGGTGCGTGAGCAGGTGGCGCCGCTGATGAATGGCGCGGCGTGACAGTACTCCCCCCTCTAGCAGCGCCTCCTGGCGATGGCTTATCCGGGTGCGCTCGGTGGAAGTCCGCGATGAGCGATGGGTCCAACACAAACGACGGGGGCACCCACTGTCGATGCTCGGGCCCATAGCCCTCCCAGTCCACCAAGTATTGCAACCCACGACCCCGGCGCCGGGAGTCCAGGATGGAGGAAGCGGACCAGGCCGGATGGCCACCAATCATCCGGGGCGCGGGTTGCGCTGCAGGAGGAGGGCAAAGGGGGTCAGAAACCGCCAGTTTCACCTTCGACACGTGGAAAGTAGGATGAATGCGGAGGGAGGGGGGAATAGCCACGCGCACAGCCACCGGGTTGATGATCCGGGTGATGGGGTAGGGACCCATGAAGCGCTGTGCCAGCTTTCTCCTCTCGCCTTTTAGAGTGACGTCCTGGGTGGAAATGTAAACAAGCTGCCCAACTCTGTACGCCGGGGCAGGTCTCCTACGCCGGTCCGCCACAGTCCTGTTGCGCTCCGCTGTGCGTAATAGCGCATGGCGCGCGGCAGCCCAGGTGGAGCGGAACTGCCTGAGATGGGCCCTAACTGACGGGACAGTTACCTCACTCTCCTGCTCCGGAAACAGCGGGGGGTCGTAACCCAGGGACGCTTTGAAGGGGGACATCCCTGTAGCAGAAGAGCGAGCGGTGTTGTGGGCATATTCAACCCAGGCAAGATGGTTGCTCCAGGACGCGGGTTTGGATCTGGACACACAGCGGAGCGCAGCCTCCAGCTCCTGGTTGGTCCTCTCACACTGCCCGTTGGATTGGGGGTGATGGCCGGAGGAGAGGCTCACCTTGGCTCCGATGGCGTTGCAGAATGACCTCCAAACCTCAGATGAAAACTGGGGGCCCCGGTCCGAGACCACGTCCACCGGAATCCCATGCAGCCTGACCACGTGTTGGACGAGGAGGTCCGCCGTCTCCAGGGCAGTAGGGAGGCCTCGCAGGGGGATGAAGTGCACGGCCTTGGAGAAGCGGTCCACGATGGTCAGGATGGTGTCATAGGAGTTGGAGATGGGGAGTCCGGTGACGAAATCCAGAGCGATGTGCGACCAGGGCCTGCCAGGGACGGGCAGGGGCTGGAGCAGACCCGCTGGAGGGGCATTTCCCGATTTGCAGGTGGCACAGATTGGGCAAGCCCGGGCGTAGCGGGCTGCATCCCTCCGCAGGCCTGGCCACCAAAAGGACCGTTGGAGGAGATCTATCATCCGGGAGGTGCCAGGGTGACAGGTGAGCTTGGAGGTGTGGAGCCAGTGGATGACCTCTCCTCGGACCGCGGATGGCACGAACAGCCTCCCCTCCGGTCCGCCGCCAGGGTCAGGTTCCACCTGCTGTGCCTTCCGGATCTTGCTCTCAATGTCCCACGAGATGGCTCCCACGACGCACGACCTGGGCAGGATGGAGTGGGGCGCCTCCTCCGACTCCACGGGGGCGAACTGCCTGGAGAGGGCGTCAGGCAGGACGTTCTTAGAGCCAGGCCTGAAGGTGATGGAAAATTGGAACCTGGCGAAGAACAGGGACCAGCGCGCCTGGCGGGCGTTCAGGCGCTTGGCAGATCGTAAGTATTCCAAGTTCTTGTGGTCCGTGAGGACCACAAACGGCAGGCTTGCCCCCTCCAACCAGTGGCGCCACTCCTGCAGGGCGAGCTTGATGGCCAAGAGCTCTCTGTCCCCCACATCGTAGTTTCTCTCCGCCGGGGACAAGCGCCGGGAGAAGAAGGCGCACGGTCGCTTGGCGCCATCGTCCGGTGACCGCTGGGACAGCACTGCTCCCACTCCCGTGTCCGAGGCGTCTACCTCTACAATGCACTGCAGCGCGGGGTCGACCTGGCGAAGGACCCGGGAGGAGGAGAATTCCGCCTTCAGCGCCTCAAAGGCGGCAGCGACCTCTTCGGTCCACCGGAACGGGACCTTCGGGGACGTGAGGCGGGTCAGTGGTCCCACGATGGCACTGAAGTTGGGGACAAAGCGGCGGTAGAAATTGGCGAAGCCAACAAATTGCTGCACCTGTTTCCGGGATGCAGGTGTGGGCCATTCCACCACCGCCTTTACCTTCTCTGGGTCGGGGAGCACCCTATCGTGGGCGATGATGAACCCCAGGAAGGACGTGCTCCTGGCGTAAAATTCACACTTTTCTGCCTTAACGTACAGACGGTTCTCCAGCAGCCTTTGGAGGACCCGCCTCACGTGGACCTGGTGCTCATCCCTGGACTTGGAGAAGATGAGAATATCGTCCAGGTAGACGAACACAAAAAGGCCAATGAAGTCCCGGAGGACGTCATTTATGAGGCGCTGGAAGACTGCAGGAGCGTTGGTCAACCCGAACGGCATCACCAGATATTCAAAGTGGCCGTTCGGGGTACGGAAGGCCGTTTTCCACTCATCTCCCTCCCGGATCCGGACGAGGTGGTAAGCGCTGCGTAGGTCCAGCTTGGTGAACCAGGTCGCCCCCTGGAGGGAGTGGAAAGCAGTGTCCATGAGAGGCAGGGTGTAACGGTCCTTCTCCGTGATATTATTGAGGGCCCGGTAGTCGATACAAGGGCGGAGGGACCCATCCTTTTTCCCCACGAAGAAGAACCCTGCCCCCACGGGTGACGATGATGGGCGGATAATCCCAGCACTTAAAGATTCCTTCAGGTAGGCGTTCATCGTCTCCTTCTCCGGCGCAGACAGGCTATAAAGGCGACCAGAAGGTAAGGGAGCCCCCTGGCGGAGGTTGATGGCGCAGTCATAGGGCCGATGAGGGGGAAGAGACATAGCTTTCGCTTTGCTGAACACCATACCCAGGTCGTGAAATTCTGGGGGCACCAGAGACAGGTCCGGGGGTGCAGCGTCCGTCGCAGGGGGAGGAGCGGACGGAGAGCAGGCAGCGGACTGAAGGCAGGTGCCCATACAGAACGTACTCCATGCCGAGATCCCAGCTGATTTCCAATCCAGGACCGGATTGTGAAGGCGGAGCCAGGGATACCCCAGGATGACGGGCGACACAGAGTTGGGAAGGACGTAAAAGGTCATTTCCTCCCGGTGGTTTCCCGAGATGATGACCGGTAGGGGAACAGTTTGATGTGTCACTCTCCCGAGGGTGGCACGGGAGAGGTGGATTAGGGAGATGGGAGTATTGAGTGCCTGGCAGCGGATGCCCAATCGGGTTGCCAGGCTTTGTGAAATGAAGCTGCCTTCTGCGCCCGAATCCACCAGTGCGTGGGTGAGGTGCCCAGTAGGGTTATGGCAGAAACGGATGGGCAGCTTCAATTGAGTCAGTGATCCTAACCGATTGACATCCGCGAGGCTTCCAACAGTGACTCGCGGACCCCACCGACTGGCTTTCCGTGGGCAACACTCCACGGTGTGTTGGTCGCCTCCGCAATACATGCAGAGGCCCAACTCACGGCGGCGTTGTTTCTCCACAGGGGAAAGTTTAGTCCAGCCCGTCACCATCGGCTCCGACTCCTCGGGGCGCGATGCTGGCGGCGCCGCCAGGGGGCGAGCTTGGAACAGGTGCGGCGAGGCTCCACGAGGGCGAGAAGAAGAAGACCTCCGCCCCGAGGAGCGCTCGCGCAGCCTGTTATCCAAACTTATCGCTAAGGACGTCAGCTCCGCTAGCGTCCCAGGGATATCCCGACCAGCCAGTTCATCCCTCAGATCACTATTGAGGCTGCGGAGGAACAGGCCACAGAGGGAGCGTTCCTCCCAGCCCAATTCCTCCGCCGCTACCCGGAAGTCGACCGCGTAGTCCGCTGCCGACCGGCTTCCCTGCTGGAGAGCGAGAAGCCGATCGACCTGGACCGTTTCGGTTTGTGAGTGGTCAAAGACCTCCAGAAAGCGCCTCACGAATTGGTCATAGGTGAGGGTGGCATAACTGGGCCTCGCCATTACGGCGTAGGTCCAAGTTAACGCACGCCCCTCCAGAAGATTCCCTATGTAACCAATTCGGCTGTGATCCGAGGGAAAATCTCCGGGCACACGGTGGAACACGGACTCACACTGCATAATAAACCCCCGCGCTCCGCCGAGCTTACCGCTAAAGCGGGCGGGGGTCGGAATCGGCGTGAGCCGAACCGGTGCCACTGGAGCCGGCTGGACGGCCGCTGGAACAGCAGGAGCCGCGCCACCCTGGCGAGTCGGGAGGAACGGCTGTTGGGGGTCCAAGCGGTTCAATCGGTTAGTCAGTTCTAATAATTGGTTAAGAACCACCTGTTGCTGATAAACAATCTGATCCACCCGAGCCTCGAGGATGGTAAACCGGTGTGCGAGCCCGCCGTCCGCCGAGCCGCTCTGCTGAAGCCGTACTGACATAACGTTCGGCTCAGGAGACGCACACACACAGGCTCAGAGTAGTTCAAACTGTTTATTAACAACAGGGATGTTTGGGTGCGTGTCTGCAGAATGTTAATGTGTTGGTGGGGGCGTCTGCTTCGGACCCAGAGGCAGGAGACCGTTCAGCCGGCAACCCTATGGGAGAAATCAGACACAGGGTGATGAGCACACACCAACACGGGAGGAGAATAGGCGAGGGAGAGAAGCTTACTTGTTTGGGCAGATGACTGGCGCTTCAAGGATGGAAGCCCGGGAGACAGCCACCTGCAGGGCTCGGTGCAGCAGCGAGGAGAGACGAGGGACGGGATTGTCCGCCGCCGAGGAATCCACCTGTGCACAGGGGAGCAGACTGGAGAGATGAGGTAAGTGAACTTCTTACCGGTAAAGAGGATGCTGAAGAGAATGTGGTAGAAGTCCATGCAAAGGAAACGAAGTCTACGGCTTCAGGCCGACGCTCAGGGCGAGGCGGCTTTTATCCTTCGCCGCTGACGAGTAGCAGGTGCGTGAGCAGGTGGCGCCGCTGATGAATGGCGCGGCGTGACAGAGAGTGAGAGAACTGTCAAGAGTATGGGTACAATAAACCACATTTGGTCAAATTTGACCACGACATCATGGTCAGCATAAAGACTTTTCTGCCCCACCCCGTACAATAGGCAAATTTGCATTACATATGCCAGGTATCATTATGTCAATAGACCGAAAATATTTTGAAAGAGTCTTCTGTATATCAGCTGTGAACTATAATCACAGCTGTCCATGCACTGAATCCCATTGGGTTGTTTTCTTAGCTTTGAAAAGAATTTACTAACCATTCTTTCCAGGCTCAATACCCAGTGTACTTCACAAACAAGCATTTCAGCTCTGACCTATCCCAACAACAAATCTCAGCACAGGGATTTAGTAGCCCATCAGCGCACTGTTCCACTGTCGAGGTAAATTAATACTCTTGGATGCTATGAAGTTGGAAAAAAATGGCTTGGCAAATTGTTCCAGGATAACCCCGGGGGGGTGGGGGGGTGAGACAGACTATAAGATCTCTGTAAATATGGACTGGCATGCAGAACAGACTGACATACAGTCGTGTGAAAAAGTGTTTGCCCCCTTCCAGATTTCTTTTTTTTTTTTTGTATGTTTGTCACACTTAAATGTTTCAGATCATCAAACAAATTTAAACATTAGACAAAGATAACACAAGTAAACACAAAATGAAGTTTTTTATTGAAGGTGTAAATTATTAAGGGTAAAAAAAATATCCAAACCTACATGGCCCTGTGTGAAAAAGAGATTTCCCCCCTGTTAAAACATAAATTAACTGTGGTTTATCACATCTTTGAAAGCTGAGTTCAATTTTCTAGTCATTTCTAAAGCTTTGGGACTCCAGCGAACCACAGTGAGAGCAATTATCCACAAATGGCGAAAACATGGGACAGTGGTGAGCCTTCCCAGGAGTGGCCGGCTGTCCATAATGACCCCGAGAGTGCAGCAATGACTCATTCAAGAGGTCACAAAAGACCCCACAACAACATCCAAAGAACTGCAGGTCTCACTTGCTTCAGTTAAGGTCAGTGTTCATGACTCCACCATAAGAAAGAGACTGGGCAAAAATGGCCTGCATGGCAGAGTTCCAAGATGAAAACCACTGCTGAGAAAAAAAGAACATAAAGGCTCATCTCAGTTTTGCCAGAAAATATCTTGATGATCCCCAAAACTTTTGGGAAAATATTCTGTGGACTGACGAGACAAAAGTTGAACTTTTTGGAAGGTGTGTGTCCCATTGCATCCGACTTAAAAGTAACACAGCATTTCAGAAAAGGAACATCGTATCAACAGTAAAATATGATGGTGGTAGTGTGATGGTCTGGGGCTGTTTTGCTGCTTCAGGACCTGGAAAACTTGCCGTGGTAAATGGAACAATGAATTCTGCTGCCGACCAAAAAATCCTGAAGGAGAATGTCCAGCCATCTGTTCATGACCTGAAGCTGAAGCGCACTTGGGTTCTGTAGCAGGACGATGATCCAAAACACATCAGCAAGTCCATCTCTAAATGGCTTAAGAAAAACAAAATGAAGACTTTGGAGTGGCCTAATCAAAGTCCTGACCTGAATCTGAGTGAAATGCTGTAGCATGACTTTAAAAAGGCAGTTCATGCTCAAAAACCCTCCAATGTGGCAGAATTACAACAATTCTGCAAAGATGAGTGGGCCAACATTCCTCCACAGCGCTGTAAAAGACTCACTGGCAGTTATCGCAAATGCTTGATTGCAGTTCTTGCTGCTAAGGTTGGCCCAAGCAGTTATTAGGTTTAGGAGCAATCACTTTTTCACATAGGGCAGGGGTCGGCAACCCGCGGCTCCGGAGCCGCATGCGGCTCTTTCATCCCTCTGCTGCGGCTCCCTGTGGCTTTGGAAAATAAATAATGAGTATTTAATTAAAATGTATTTTATTTTAGTTCATTAGTTTTTAAAATGTAATTCTAAATTTGAAGATTATGGTGATCTTGTAAAATCTAACAAAAACCGTGTTAAAGTTTAATCACCGTCAGCGAAAATCAACATGATTACATAAGCGCTCGGCCCTTTCCCAGAAGTCGTCTCCCGCGATAACCCGGATGTGTTGTGTTCTAGCTACTGCTGTATTGCAGTAGCTTGACAGCCCTGCGATTGGATAGTTGCAAATGATTGGACCAATCAAATGGCTCGTTGTATGCTTTTTCAAAGATTCATGGCGGCGTGTTCTCAGGGATGTGATTTTCTGCTAATTCGCCGAATTCCGCTTTATTTTATCTTCCAGGAAGATAAAGTACGTTAAGTACGCTAGCGGCTTGTGGTCCACGAACGCAGTGAAGCTGCGCCCTTTCAGGCAGGACTGGAAGTGGCGTATGGCCACTTCCGGTAATCGGTATGGCCAGGTGGAGAGCCATTAACTCTGTGTTACTGGCGGCGAACAACGGCTGTATGAGCTGGGCTGGCACGAGGGAGGAAATGGTAATAAAAGTTAACCATCCCCTTTTATGATTCCAAACAGATTTGAAATTGACAGTGCACAGTGGATATTGACTCATAACTATTGAATATTTCTAAGACTTGGCTACATCAGTGATTGTGCAAAATGAACTGCTCAAGTCTCAATGGAGATTGAAACTGGTGATCTGAAATGAATGCTGAAATTATAAAAAGTAATGGTATGTTGGGATTTTATTTCTATTATGGAACAGATAAAATTAACTGATTTTGATTTGATCAAGTGTTAAAGCATGTGATGGATAATGCTAGTTGGAATATTTTAGGAATGCTATCTTCTTGGAACATAAGTCAATATTATACATTAATAAGTGGCATTCAGCTGTTTGTTTTATGTCATTTAAGCACAGTTCTGGTACTTAAAAATCACAAAAACCCAGGAGCTTCGGGGGGCTTTGCCCCCCTTGACCTCCCCCATCCCACCGGGGCTCTGCCCCGGACCCCGCTGGGAGACTATGTCCCCCAGACCCCCTGCTGAATTTTCAGATAATTTCCCCAACCCCAAATCACATCGCTGGTTCGTGTTGGAATTCTAAGCTTTCGGTATTGTTTTCAGCGGAATTATGAGATTTTTATCGAAGGATCAGGAGTCATCAGTGCTAGAAATAGCACTCTCCTTTCAACCCAATGTCAACCTTCAACCCAATGTCATTTTTTTTTTTCGGAGTTCAAAATGTTTTTGTTGCATGCAGAAATGTAATTTTGTTTTCTCTGCAGGAGTTCCCTGATTTCATAAATGCAACACATTATAGTTTGTTTATACATAGCATAAAGGGAAAAAAAGTTATATGCAGTGTTATTTCATTTTAAGTGTCAAAAGGGTTTTTGTGGCTCCCAGTGTTTTCTTTTGTGTGGGAAACGGGTCCAAATGGCTCTTTGAGTGGTAAAGGTTGCTGACCCCTGACACAGGGCAATGTAAGTTTGGATTTTTTTTTCCCTTAATCATAAACACCTTCATTTAAAAACTGTAACTTGTGTTGTCTTTGTCTAATATTTAAATTTGTTTGATGAACTGAAACATTTAAGTTTGACAAACATACAAAAAATGAGAAATCAGGAAGGGGGCAAACACTTTTTCACACCACTGTAAAGGATTTTGTTTTCTGCCATCTTCTGTCTTCTTGTTTGTGCCCATGACAATTTTATGTTACACCCATAGAAGTGTCTCAGATGAAAGAAGCAAAATATCATACTAAAGTTGTTCATCGAGGACTTAATAAAAGATTAATTGTAGTTTACATCCTAATACTGTTTTCATGAGCTAAGAAATGAGAGCTGATATATTTATCTTGAATCCAACACATTAATAACTGATCAGATTCACAGACTTAAATATGATAAATTTTCATAATGACCATGGACCACACAGGGCAACTTAAAATCCAGACACTGGCATTCCTGTTGCATTAATTTAAATTTTGCTGCTTTGTGACATTTGTGTACAATCTGTTCTCTACAAGCAGGACATTTATGAAGGGATTCTAACAGCTAAGGTTGTGATTATATAAGCTATTTTTAAGCAAAAATACACACAAACTGAAGATTTTACTTTACACTTTACAAAAATCAATATTTGGTATTATTATATTGTCTTTATCTTGTCATTTTTGTTGAGAAATGTTTCCTCTGGGAAATGATAAATTGTATATTTCTAAATACGTATATTTCTTTGGCTGATTTGATAAAAATATTTCTATGTAATGATGCTTATTTTTCCATATACATGTACTGTATGTGTCGTATGCAAACAGTCACAATCTGAGCATGGGGGGATTCCACCATGCTCTGTCTCTTTGCCTTTTTTTCTCCTTATTTGTATAATGTTGTATTTTTGAGTTCTAATTCCTGTTATCTTTAGTTGGTTTTCACATATTCTGCATTGTTTCTTTGTATGACTTATTTTTCCTGTTTATGTTCATTGAAGTTTTGTTATTTACATATTTGGGTTAACTTGTCTTTATTTGTTATCACATTGTATGTGTTTCTTGCCAATTTTCTTCTCTTTCTTTCTCTCTCCGGGGTTGCAGCTGTCAGAGGCACTTCCAGGTTTTTCCCTGGCTGTGGGTGATGCCCCTGTCAAGCTGTCAGCCCTGTCTCCTCTCCTCATGACTGACAGCTGATTGTCATCACCTTCTTCCCCAGCCCGCTCATGTGATTCACACCGGTTACTATTTGTGCTTAATTGTTTCTGGCCCTATTTAAGGGTGGTTATTCCTTTTTTGTTTGCTGGTGTCTTAAAGGATCGTTGTGTCATAACCCTGTCCCTGTTTTGGCATTTCCTTTCCATGTGTATCCTGTGTTCTCTGCATCGTTCGTAAGTTTGCTTTGTACACTATTTGGATTTTGTGTTTGTGCGCAGTTGGACTTTTTGTTTGCTAATAAATTTCATAACTAGCAGTTCAGCACCTGGGTCTCTCTTCCCTTTGCCCCAAGGGGCAATTCATGACAGAAGACACCAGCCAGTTTGAGACCCAGCTGCTGCTCGTTTGTGCCTTTTTGTTTTTCTCTCACCTGTTCTGTCTGGAGCCTTCATTATGTCCCCAGCTCGCCGAACCTCAGCCAACAAAGGAGGATTGGTGGCTGGGACTCCAAGCCTGGAAGAGAAATGGGCTGCTGAGTTTATCCAGAGTTTTGTGGCTGAAGCGCTCGCCGCCCACGGACCAAAGAAGACCTACGTAAATGGAGCAGTGGTGATTGTGGAGGCACACCCCGGCTTGTGCAAGTATTCCCAATTCGCGGAACTGCTGGCCATGGTCTCCTTGCTTCGGCAGTCATTTCCAGGGCTGACAATGGGGCCGCCTCAAGCAGGACCGAAGCCATCGCGAAGGCACTCCCCGCGGTAGATGTCCTTCTCCTCCCTCATCCACCCATTCCTGCTAATGCTCCATCGGCTCGAAAAAGCTGCCATCCAGTTTCAGACAGCCAGAGGAATGCCTCGCCCTCCTTGCCAGCAGCCCATCCTTCACAGAGGCCAAAAATTCCCGCAGCAGTTCCTTTTCCTGTTTTTTTTTCTTCTCCGGCTGTCCCGTCAGCCTCCTCCTCCACTGCTGCTGCCTCTCCCTCCTCCTCGGTGATTCCTCCTGCTGCTGAGGGACTGGTCACCTCCTTTCTGGCTCCACCCGTCACCACGTCTGCTAGGGTGGCTCTTCTACCTTCCTCAGAGGAGTCCACTATTACAGCAGCCACGAAGAGGGAGGACTCTCCACCTGCTGCAGCAGGAAACATCATGCCCCGGGAACACAGGCAAGTGTCTTTTTATTCTTAAAATTACCAACACAAGAATTATCTTGCCTGATTCCTACTGGTGAGGCTTAGTTTACACAGTCCCCTGAGCTCTCACTGCTTGCTGCAGCTAAAGATCTTTCACCTGCTCTCCCTTTGTCTCCTCCTCTGCCCCTTGAGTGTCCACTGGCTGCAGGATTGAGCCACAGGATGATGGAGGAGCCTGCAGCCCTGGATGACCTGGTTCCAGCCATGGTCTGGATGGAGGGAGAGCATTGCCTGTGATTCAGAGCCTGCGCCAATGACTGAGCGTCCCTGGGCTTCAACAGTGCAGGATTCAGTGCCAGCAGAAAACTGACCTCCTGGATCCACGCCGGACAAGCCACCTGCGTGGGTCACTTCGCTGAGGGGTCCGGGGACTGCATCAACCACCAAGCCTGCTGTAGGGGCCATCGCAGCAGAGCCAGAGTTGGACCTCCAGAGTGCCAGGCCTGAGACGTCGCCACCTGGATCGATGGAGTCCTGGACGGCGGTGGAGCTTGAGCTCAGGCAAGTGCTCTCCTTTGTTTTCATTGTTTCCATGTTGGAGAGATCTTGCCTGGCTCTTGGTGGGAGGAGTCAAGTTCAGTCGGCAGCTGCACCTGATCTCACCTCGCCGGGCTCCACTGCAGTCGGTGATCCTGACCCTGTTTCTCTGCCTCCCTTGTCTAAGCTTTTCCCCAGGGTCACCGAGGATTGTCCAGCTTTGCCAGAGGTCTCCATGGGTCCAACCTTGCTGCCCAAGATCACCGTGGGTCTAGCTCCTCCGGCCAAGGCCATCGCAGGTGCTCTGTCCCAGCCCGGGGCCTCCGTGGGTGCTGCTTCTCCTTTGGTTAAGGTCTCTGTGGGTGCTTCGTTCCAGCCTGGGGCCTCTGAGGGTGCTGCTTTGCCGTCAGCAGAGGTTGTCGTGGTACTTTGTCCCAGCCTGGGACTGCCGCGAGTGCAACTCTTCCTTCGGTTGAGGTCTTCACGGGTGCACTCTTCCAGCCAGAGGCCTCTGAGGGTACTACCTCCCCATTAGCTGAGGTGGGAGCAGTTCATGGGAGCAGTTCTGGCCCAGTCCAGGTCCACCATGGGTGCAGCTCTGGCTCAGTCTGAGTTCACTGTGGGTGCAGCATTGCTAAAGCCTGGAGCCACCGTGGGTGCTGCTTTGCTCCAGCCTGGAGCCACTGTGGGTGCTGCTTTGCTCCAGCCCAGAGCCACCGTGGGTGCTAAAGGCCAGTCCAAAACCATCATCGTGGTCCCCTCTCCTCTGTCAGATGGTGTTGTGGTCCCCTCTCCTCTGTCAGACAGCGTCGTGGTCCCCTCTCCTCTGTCAGATGGCGTCGTGGTCCCCTCTCCTCTGTCAGATGGTGCCGTGGTTCCCTCTCCTCTGCCAGATGCCGTCGTGGTTCCATCTCCTCTGCCCGAGGTCATCGTGGTTCCCTCTCCTCTGCCCGAGGCCATTGTGGTTCCCTTCCTCCACCTGACATGGTCGTGGGTTCACCAACTCCTCTGTCCCCTTCTATGTGGGGCTTTCCTGTGGTGCAGCCGCCTCCTGGGCCACCCCTTCTGTTTAGGTTGCTAAAAAACTCTGGCTGACGGACTGTGCCGTTGGGTTGGGTGGTCCATGTTCTCCAGCAGGCCACCCGATTCTTACCACCAATGCTGTCTGCCAGGCCTGGGACTTTGGCCAGCCACCTTAACTGTCTGGCTCTTTGGTCCAGGAGGCCTATGTGCCTGATTCTGCCTAGTGTGGATCCTGAGCTGTTTTTTTTGTTTGTTTGTTTTTTGTTCTCTCCTAGCCTGGGTTTTGCTGTGGTGTGAGTCATGGGAGTTCTTATTTACTCTGGTTTGTTATGGTCCCTCCATGCCTGGTTCCACCCCCCCCCACCCCCCGCCGGGGTGGGGTTGTTTTCTTGTCTTTTGGTGGGGTGGGTTCTTCATGTGGGTGGGTCCTTTTTCTTCCTTTGATGTTGCCCAGGGTGTCTGCTATCTAGCTGTTGGGGGATGGGGAGGGGGCTATGTCACGATCTGAGTACGGGGGGATTCCACCATGCTCTGTCTCTTTGCCTTTTTTTTCCCCTTATTTGTATAATGTTGTGTTTTTGAGTTTTAATTCATGTTATCTTATCTTTAGTTGGTTTTCACATATTCTGTATTGTTTCTTTGTATGACTTATTTTTCCTTTCTACGTTCATTGAAGTTTTGTTGTTTACATATTTGGGTTTACTTGTCTTTATTTGTTATCACATTGTATGTGTTTCTTGCCGGTTTTCTTCTCTTTCTTCTCTCTCCAGGGTTGCAGCTGTCAGAGGCACTTCCGGGTTTTTCCCTTTGGGCTTTTTGTTCATTAATAAATTTCACAACTAGCAGTTCAGTGCCTGGGTCTCACTCCTCTTTGCCCCGTGGGGCAATTCATGACACAAACACAGTGTGAGATTTCACAAATGGAAAGACTAAAGGCAATAAAAGGTTAAAAAAAGACAAAAGAAAAAACTTTTATTCCACAGTGATTCCCATTCCAGCCTTGGCCACACCTGGGCCCATGAGAGTGGGGGTTAGTAAGATGAAAAGATGGGAGCAGGCTTCTGCACCACAGCAAGCCCAGTCCACTCTGCTTGTTGGAAGCTGCCAGATTGCTGACAGAGTTGTGGAAGGCAGAAGCTGTGGCAGTGATAAGGGGTTATTCATATAGTGTTCTTTCTAATCTCAAAGTCCACTTAAAGCTCTTAACTAGTAACTACAATAACCCTCTCTTCTATGGGTTTATCAGAGACAGAAACCTAGGGGCAATTTAGAATCACCAATTAATCTAACATGTATGTCTTTGGACTGTAGGAGGAAACCAGAGCCCCCATTTATGCTAACTCCTCACAGAAAGACTCCTATCCCTGCTACCCTAGGGGTTTGAGTCAGGAACCTCCCAGCTGTGAGGAAACAGTGCTAACAACTGTACCACTGTGCTGCCCCAATGACAAATCTTAGGAGGTGTGTCCAAGCTACTGCTTTGTTTTGTTTTGAGAGTGGAGCTCTAGTGCAACATCCATGTGATGGATAAAAATCCTGAGTGCTCCTTTAAATCAAATCTAGGTTTATTGTGGTTTTCTTGGTATGGTAAGAAAGATTTCAAACTTTTCAAGTGATTCAGGCCATGCTGAAAACATCTAAAAAGTTTGTTTCTAGTCTCAGTGCAGACTAAACACAATAATTCTGCTGTAGATTGGTAGGATTTTAAAATGTGTTCATTGTAATTATGTCCTCTATATTTGCTCATAAATGTTATGGTGCGGTCCTGGCAAACCACTAATGAGACACTATAGGCAACCAGTGAGTTTGCGTATTTATTAAATAAGGACAAAGGTACAAAATAATGAGCCACGTGGGGCAAAACATAAACAAGGACTATGGCTAAGACACACTGACGATAAACTCAGACTAAGGAATACACTTATTGAAAGCAGCGAGGAACAAGAGGATGACTGGAGCCGGGACATAGGGACTCCAGCCTAATGTTGGGGAGACCAGCGTTATCCGTACGTGAGGTCGCAGCCCCGAGAGACCGAAGCTGCTCCCTTAAATAGGGCAAGAGGATAGATCAGCTGATGAGGGCGTCATCAGCTCAATTAATTCCAGCTGTCACTGCCGGGCTCAGCTCTGACAGCCAGAAACCCCGCAGAGACGCTGTCAGGATAAGAGCTCTGAGGGACTATAAGGAATAATACCAAATGGGAGGAAAATACTGCATGACCCGAGCGCGGACGAGATCAGCGCTCAGACCATGACAGTAGTCCCCCCCAAACGACGCACTCAGGGCGTAAACGTAACATCCAAGCCTCCCCCCCACCCAGAAGGCTACGGAATCCCACCCAGGGCGGGTGGAGGGAGGAAAAGGCTCAGCGGGCAAGAGTCACAAAAAGAAAAAACACCAAAAAACAACGACCAGAGCCAGTACAGAACAAATATGAGCATAGTGCACAATAGAGCAAGAACAAAAAAAGACATACTCCATAATGCACAGGCAGAGGACAAACAGGGCAATAGATGCAAATAACAGGAATACTATGTTCATAGACCAAGAACAGGCCAAAAGGAGCAAAGGGCAATCACAAATCATCTCTCAAACAGAGGAAGGGGGGAAAAAAAAAATCCATGCTGAATAGTGGCGAATACATACAGTTCAATAAGAATAAAAAAAACTGGCAGAGGCGACAACAGAGCATATCTCAGACTACTGAGGAAAAAAAAAAAACACGCTAAAGGGCGGCGATATAAACACAGTTCCAAATAGTCAAAATGACAAAACACGAGAGCATCCCCAAAATTTTACAGAGAATAGGGGAGAGAAGAAAAAAAAAACACGGGGATGACGGCAGGCAGAGCACAACAAAACAACAAATAGTTCGGGAGGTCTACCTGCGTCCGGTGTCCAAATCACTGGCAGGGGGAAAAGAAAGAGTTTGGGTGGTCTACCCAGTCCCAGGCCCGGAGAACCAGTACCTCTGGTGGCCAGACCAGGTTGCCGAACCAAGAGTTCAGTTTGTTGGGTGGCCGACCCAGAATGCCAAACCGGCGAAGCAGTTCCCCAGGTGGCCGACCCATGTCAATAGGCCACCAGGACCGAAGGGAAGAGCTCGGAGGCTGCCTCCCTACTGAGAGGGAGAGCGAGGGGAAACTGAGCCAAAAACGGGGAATCCCAGCGGCACCGGGGGGGGGGGGGGATTGGGGAAAAGATGAGGGACCAGTTTGGCGTCGATCGGCGGAGGATCTGCAGCTCCTTCTCCAAACCCCACACGGACTGGCGCTGCGCTCACGTTGGGTCCCAAGCGGGACCGTGCTGCACCCACGACAAACCCTGACTGGGTCAGAGCAGCGTCCATGATGGACCCAGATTGGGTCCGCGTTGCACCCACGTCGGACCCCGATTGGGCCGGAACACAACCCACGACGGACCCCGACTGGGCCAGAGCAGCGTCCATGACGGACCTCGATTGGGTCTGCGTTGTACCCACATCGGACCCCGATTGGGTCTGCGTTGCACCCACGTCGGACCCCGACTGGGCCGGAACAAAACCCACGATGGACCCCGACTGGGCCAGAGCAGCGTCCATGATGGACCCCGATTGGGTCTGCGTTGCACCCACGTCGAACCCCGACTGGGCCGGCGCAGCACCAGGGACAACCTTCAGATCCGAACCCAGAACCTCCAAGGCAACGACCGGAGCAGGCTCGTCACCAGTGACCCTGGGAGAAGGCTCAGAGGAGAACAGAGAACCGGGATCAGAATCACCGGCAGCGGCAGAGCCCAGCGAGACAAGCTCAGATGCAGCGGACAGCTGCGCCTGGCTCGTCTCCCCGAGAGACAGGCAAAAATGCTCCAGAATAGAAGAAAGGAAGACAAAGTAGAGCACTTGCCTGATCTCGGGCTACACTGCGGCCCAGGACTTCGATGATCTGGGTTCAGCACACTGAAGGTCCACTTCTGGCTCCCACTCGACTGCGGCGGTCTCCGCAGCCGGCATGATGGTGTCCACAGTCTGGGGATTCCCTGACACTGACGTCCACGCGGGGGGCCCGCACGGCATGGTGGCAGGGGATCCGTGACCTGCCGGGTTGGACCGCTCCTCCGTGGAGACCCAGGGACACTTAGTCATCGGCACAGGCTCCAATTGGCAGTCCACCCTCCTCCTCTGCCCATGACGTGGCTGCGGGGCTGGAACCAGGCACTTCAGGGCTGCAGGCTCCTTCCTCATCCGGCGGTGTAGTCCTGGCGCCGGGGAACGCTCAGGGGAAGGAGACACACAGGTAGCAGGTTCACAATTAATAATTGCAGCAGGTGGAGGAAGCTCGGGGGACTGAGAACCCCGAACTTCACCTCCAGGGATCAAACAAGGCAATTCACCCAGTGAAGGAAAAGAATGAAGAGACACTTGCCTGATCCGCTGAGGGCTGATGGAAGCTGTTGCAGTGGACTTGGTTCTTCCCTTCCCCCGCTGGATGGAGATGGAAGACCCCCCAGGAAGACGAAGAGGAACCCCTCGCACTGGATCAGGAACGGAGGCAGCCGGAGATGGACTCGTGGAGCTCACAGCAGCTGGGGGGAGCGTCGAGGAGGAGGGAGGAACAGCCGAGGTGAACCGGGAATGAGGAGCTGACGGAACAGTGGGGACAGGTGACCCGGAGGCGGAGGCTGCAGGGTTTTCCTTCTGTCATGACACAGGAGCAACAGCTGGCTGGGAGGCAGAGTTTCTATGGCAACCAGGAACTGGATCCGGACGGGATTCCCGCTGAGTCTTACAACGGGCATTGTGACGACGTTCTCTGGCAGAAGACGAGGTGAAGGTGAGGTCTGGGAAACGCCGCTTCTGCGCAGAAACAGAGGCGAGCAGGTCAGCGTATTCGGGGTAATCATAAAGTTCCGGATTCCTCTCCACCAGCCTGACAGCTGCCATCACATGCTTCATGATCTGAGTAGGATGGGAGGCGGAGCGAGCTGCAGCCACTAGGTCCCGGATGGAAATTGCTGTCCGCTGCAAATCCTCCGAAGGAATCCCGACTGACGTTTCTCTCCGCTGGGGATGACCCCTGGGTGGTGCAAACTCCTGGACTGGATGAGGGACAGGAATGGAATCCCGAAGCGAGGAGCGAGGATGCCTCCTCTTTGGCTTCCTGCCGGAGTTTTCCTCCAGCCCACGGAGCTTCTCTCGTTGAGCCGAGATGTCCGCCATCCTCACCATGATCTCAGGGTGGTCGGCGTAGCGAGGATGGCGGTTAATTGTTGCCTCAGCGAGGTCCAGGTACCAGCGCGAGCTGCTGGGGACGGGATGACAATGAGCGTTGGAGAGGATCCCATCGATCTCGATGACAGCCGTGACTAGCTCGTAGCCTAAACTCATGGCATAGCCTTTAGGTGGTGACACCATCTCCCAGCACACTGGTATGCTGAACGGGAAAAACCACAAGCCCAATTAGCAAACTCATGGTCACCAGCGTCTCTTTTGGCTGCGACATACTGTTATTGTGCGGTCTTGGCGGACTGCTAATGAGACACTATAGGCGACCAGTGAGTTTGCATATTTATTAAATAAGGACAAAGGTACAAAATAATGAGCCATGTGGGGCAAAACACAAACAAGGACTATGGCTAAGACACACTGACGATAAACTCAGACTAAGGAATACACTTACTGAAAGCAGCGAGGAACAAGAGGATGACTGGAGCCTGGACATAGGGACTCCAGCCTAACGTTGGGGAGACCAGCGTTATCCGTACGTGAGGCCGCAGCCCCGAGAGACCAAAGCTGCTCCCTTAAATAGGGCAAGAGGATAGATCAGCTGATGAGGGCGTCATCAGCTCAATTAATTCCAGCTATCACTGCCGGGCTCAGCTCTGACAGCTGGAAACCCCGCAGAGACGCTGTCAGGATAAGAGCTCTGAGGGACTATAAGGAATAATACCGAATGGGAGGAAAATACTGCATGACCCGAGCGTGGACGAGATCGGCGCTCAGACCATGACAATAAAATCTCCATAATGGGACATTTATTTGCAATGAAAATGAACTTCCAGTGGTCTTAACCACCCAACAGCCAGCATGCCCATGTAGGAAATGCCACAGGTTAAACTGGGCTGTCTTATGGGTCCCATGTGGGTTTGTCCGCACATTGCATGTTGGCCCCATCTGTGTTTGCCCACATGGACTTTACCCATTAACCTATTTTCCACTTATTTTCTCATTTGCTATTTTCTTGTAAATTTGTGACTTTTCAACATAAATTTGATGCATTTTTCTTGAAAATTTGAAACTTTCTCATAAACTTGCAACTTTTTTTTAATGTAAACTTGCAACTTTTTCTCATAAATTTGTTTTTCATGTAAAGCTGTAACTTTTTTCTTGCAAATTTGCTAGTGTTTTCTTGTAATTTTGAAACTTTCTCATAAATTTGCAATGGTTTTCTGTAATTTTGCAACTTTTTATTATAAATTTGTTACTTTTAATTGTAAATTTTGAACTTTCTCAAAAATTTTAATAATAAATTTGTGACTTTTTTCTCGTAGATTTGTAAGCTTTGTCGTAAATTTTCAATTTATTTACTTGTATATTTGCTACTCTTTTTGTTAATTTATAACGTTTTCTTATTTTTTTTCTCATAAATTGTGACTTTTTTCTTGTAAATTTGCTAATTTTCTCTTGCAAGTTTGTAAAATTTTCCAAGTTTTACCATTTTTTTCTTATAAAATTGCAATGGGCTGCACGGTGGCGCAGTGGTTTAGCACTGTGACAGCACAGTTTTACCCTCGGCCGGGGGATCGCGGGGATCATGAGATCGTGGGTTCGATCCCAGCCCCCGACCAACAGTGAGCTGTGTGGAGTTTGCATGTTCTCCCCGTGTTGCGTGGGTTTACTCCGGGATTTCTCCGGTTTCCTCCCGCATACCAAAAACATGTAGGTTTAGGGCGCTCGCGCACGCAGCGACCAGCAGCCGGTGGCTTGTCACCAGACTGCAAACCAAATCTACCTACGGGTACAAATAAGTAACAAAAAAAAATAAATAAAAAATTTTCTCATAAATTTTCACTTTTTAATCATGAATGAGCAATTTTTTTTTCCAAATAAATTTGTGGCTTTTTTCTCATGAATGTGTGATTTTTTCTTGTAATTTTGCCTATGCCACAACTGTTACTGAAACCTGCTCACCCGCATAAAAACCCATGTGGGACCTATCCATCCATCCATCCATCTTCTACCGCTTTCCGGCAGTCCAGGCCGCAGAGACAGCAGTTCAAGCAGAGAAGCCCAGAATACCCTCTCCCAAGCCACCTGCTCCAGCTCTCCAGAGAGGATACCACGTGTGTTCCCAGACCAACTGGGAGATGTAGTCTCTTCAGCGAGTCCTGGGTCTGCCCCAGGGTCTCCTCATAGTGGGACGTACCTGAAACATCTCAAGTGGGAGGCGTCCAGGAGGCATCCTGATCAGATGCCCGTACCACCTCGACTGGCTCCTTTCAATGTGGAGGAGCAGCGGTTCTACTCTGAGCCTCTCCCAGTTGACTGAGTTCCTCACCCTATCTCTGAGGTTGAGTCCAGCAATCCTATGAAGAAAGCTCATTTCAGCCGCTTGTATCCACAGTCTCATTCTTTCAGTCATTACCCAAAGCTCATGACCATAGGTGAGGGCAGGAACATAGATTGACCGGTATATCGACAGCTTTGCCTTAAAGCTTAGTTCCCTCTTCACCACAACAGACCGGTACAACGTCCAAGTCACTGCAAATGCTGCCCCGATCCGTTTGTCAATCTCTCGCTCCATTCAACCCTCCCTCGTGAATAAGACCCCGAGATACTTAAACTCCTCCACTTGGAGCAAGAGCTTGTCCCCAACCCAGAGAGGACAATCCACCTTTTTCTGACTGAGGACCATGGACACGGACTTGGAGGTGCTGATTCTCATCCCAGTCGCTTCACACTCAGCGGCAAACCACCCCAGTAAGCCCTGTAGGTCAGTGCTGGATGAAGCCAACAGGGCATCATCTGCAAACAACAGAGATGAGATCCTGTGGTCACCAAGCATGACACCCTCTGTTCCCTGGCAGGGCCTAGAAATCCTGTCCATAAAAATTATGAACAGGATCGGTGACAAAGGGCAGCCCTGGCGGAGTCCAACTCTCACTGGGAATGAATCCGACCGAGTGTTGGCAATATGAACAAAACTCAGACTACGGTTGTATAGAGACCGGATAGCTCACAACAACGACAGAGTATCGCCACTGCTATGGTCCTCTGTAATTGAATATTGTATTATATGTGTAAAAGGATTTATAATTTGCAAATGTTAACATGGATTGTATTGGATAAAATGCACAAATAATTTGAGATCTGTTCTGAGTGAATTGAATTCCATTTGTGAGATAAATGTTAATGTTATTTATGTTAATTGGGTGAGGCAATTGAATAATCTTAAGACCACGTACCTTTGCCAGCATGCTTCCTGGTGGTGTCTGGGCAAAAGACTCCTCAGGGGTTTGAGTGCCCTTTAAAGGATGCCAGGGGGAGGAAGTATATGATGGTTGAGTAGAGGGGGATTTAATATGTAAATAAGGGTTTAAACTATTTATTGTATTATTTATGGTGTTATTTATGGTGTTTATTTATTCTGTAAAATATGGTGGGAAATTATTTATGTATTTATGACTCTTTTAGATACTATTGGGTATATATGGGAATCTGGAATATGTATTGTCTTACCTGGGATTTTGGTATGTTCCAGTTATTCTAATTATCTCACTAAGTATATTAACAGGTGTTGCTCATTTGGTTTGGGTTGGGTGTTGGATGTCCATGTAAGTTGTTGCCTGCAAATTATTTGGAATAAATGGAAAATTGCTTGTTGCAAACTTATGGAAGTCACGCCCTTCTCTGGTGTGCCTTGACCGCTCGGCAATCATGACACATGGCCTCACCGAACTCCTCCCACACTTGAGTTTTTGCTTCAGCAACCACCCAAGCTGCACTCTGCTTGGCCTGCCGGTACACCTCAGCTGCTTCGAGAGTCCCACAAGCCAACCAAGCTTGATAGGACTCCTTCTTCAGCTTAATGGCCCCCTCACCACTGGTGTCCACCACTTGGTTCGGGGGTTGCCACCACGAGATGCACCGACAACCTTGCGGCCACAACTCTGGGCAGTCGCTTCAGCAGTGGAGGTGGAGAACATGGACCATTCAGACTCCATGTCTCCAGACTCCCTCGAAATGTGGTTAAAGTTCTTCCAGAGGTGGGAGTTGAAGACCTCCTGACAGAGGCCTCAGCCAGATGTTCCCAGCACACCCTCACTATACGTTTGGGTCTACCAGGTCTGAATGGCATCCTCCCCTGCCATCGGATCCAACTCATCACCAGGTGGTGATCAGTTGACAGCTCTGCACCTCTCTTTACCCGAGTGTCCAAGACATACGGTCGCAGGTCTGATGACACAATAACAAAATCAATCATCAACCTGCGGCCTACGGTGTCCTGGTACCAGGTGCACATATGAACACCCTTACGCTTGAACATGGTGTTTGTTATGGACAAACTGTGGTTAGCACAGAAGTCCAATAACTGAACACCACTTGGGTTCAGATCGGGCAGGCCGTTCCTACCAGTCACCCCTCTCCAGGTTTCACTGTCATTGCCCACGTGTGCATTCAAGTCCCCCAGTCGGACAATGGAATATCCAAGAGGAGCACCCTCCAGCACCCCAGTCAGAAACTCCAAAAAGGGTGGGTACTCTGAACCATCATTTGGTGCATAGGCACAAATGATGGTCAGGACCCGTTTCCCAACCTGAAGGAATCGGGAAACAACCCTTTCATTCACCGGGGAAAACTCCAATATAGAGGCAGCAAGGTGGAGGAATACAGGAATACCCACTCCTGCTTGTCGCCTCTCGCCTGGGGAAACTCCAGAGTAGGCCAAGCTCTAGCCCCTCTCCAGGAGACTGGTTTCAGAACCAGAGCTGTGTGTTGAGGTGAGGCTGACTATATCTAGCAGGTATCTCTCAAACTCATGCACCTAGCTCAGGCTCCTTCCTGACCACAGAAGTGACATTCCATGTCCCAAAGGCCAATTTAGGAAACTTGGGATCAGACCGCCAAGGTTTCTGCCTTCGACCGCCACCTGATCCACATAGCACCGGACCCCCATTGTCCCTCCTGCAGGTGGTGAGCCCACTGGAGGGCGGACCCATGTAATTCCTTCAGACTGAGCCCAGCCGGGTCCCATTAGCAGAAACCCGGCCAGCAGGTGCTAGCCATTGAGCCCCTCCCCAAGGCCTGGCTCCAGGGTGGGGCCCCGGTAACCCCATACCGGGTGGGGCACACTGAATCCTTTTTTGAGCATTCATCATGAGAGTCTGTTGAATCGTTCTTAGTCTGGCCCTTCACCTCGAACCAGTTTATCTTGGGTGACCCTACCAGAGGGGCAGCACGGTGGCGCAGTGGTTAGCACAGTGGCAGCACAGCAAGAAGGTCATGGGATCGATTCCACCCTTGACCATCGTGGGTTCGATCCCACCCCCAGACCATCGGTGACCCTTCTGTGTGGAGTTTGCATGTTCTCCCCGTGTCTGCGTGGGTTTACTCCGGGCACTCCGGTTTCCTCCCACATGCCAAAAACATGCAAGTTAGGTTAATTGGCATCAAAACTGGGGATTCTAAATTGTCCTTAGGTATGGATGTGAGACTGAATGGTTGTCTGTCTCTCTGTGTTGGCCCTGTGATGGACTGGCGATCTGTCCAGGGTGTACCCTGCCTCTCGCCCAAAGATGCTGGGATAGGCTCCAGCCCCCCCGCGACCCGAAAGGATTAAGCGGTAGAAGATGGATGGATGGATGGATGGACCCTACCAGAGGAAAATTGCCCCGGACAACATAGCTCGTGGGATCACTAGGGCACGCAAACACCTCACCACAATAAAGCCCCTTTTGCACTAGCCCAGCTTAGCATGGCATGGTACAGCACAGTATGCTTGGTAAGTCTTTGCACTAGCCTCAAGACGCTTTAAGAGCAGCGAATCTCAGCCCCGCTCAAGGGCAGGGTCCCTCCGTGCTGAGCTACTGTACCGTGTTTTGACGTCAAAAACTTTGGTCGCCGCTGATTGGTCAGGTCTTAACGTCACGAAAGCACCGTCTTCGTTGAAATCTGTACGACCGCCATTTGCAGTCACGGACTAACTCAGTCACGGAGTAAATACGATATTAATACAGACAGCTTTGTAGGTTTTGAGGAAATCTACACCCTGGTCCAACGAAGAGGTGCGGAGTTTTCTCTGCTTGGTGGCAGTTACACAGTGAGGAGTGACCCGATGGCTGGCCAGCATACAACTGGACTATATAGACAAGCTGAAGACGGTCGTGAGAGAACCAACCATGGTGAGTGATTTGTAATAATGTGCATCTGTTTGCTTATTTGTCCTGTTGGTGGTAAGCTCACTTTTTTTGAGCCGTTATTTGCTAGTTAAATGCTAACGCTAACACTAGCTAGTACCAACTGTTGAATCACGCTTCTTTTCTCCTAAATATTCGCTTGTGAGAGCAAAACGATGAAATATGTTAATCCTGGTTAAAGTCCTGGTTTGGGTTTTATATTGCACTTTGGTCCTGGGCATTTAATTGTGTGCAATTTAATGCTAGAATGTGTTTCCACATGCCAGGGTAGGCTTCCCTGTTTATATTGTGATACTGGTGAAATGGACTACAGGAGCCGAAATCTCGTCATATTAAAATTGCTTTTTCAAACCAGTGATTTATAAAGTCATTCATATAATTTTCTAAAGCGTCAGAATAGACCCACACACTTATTCTGTGGATCCTCCGGTGCTTTTCACTCATTTCAGAAAGAGAAATCCGTATATTGTATAGCTTCATTACAGACAGTGATATATTTATTTATTTTAATTTTGCTGATTATGGCTTACTGCCCTGAAAACCCCAAATTCTATTATGCAAAAAATTGGAATCTTACATAAAATTAACTTTAAAAAAATATTTTTTAAATAGAAATGTTGGCCGCTGAGGTGTTGTTTAATATGGGCTGTAGCCATAATCATCAATATTAAAATAAACACTTTCAATATATCACTGTCCCTGTAATGAATCTATATATGGGTTTCACTTTCTGAAATGAGTGACAAAAATATAGATTTTTTTCATGGTATTCTAATTTTTGAGATGTGCCTGTATATGTGTTGAACTTGATTGAAACTAACCAACATCCATTTCTGTCGTTTGTCTAGGCAAGACGAAATCAGCCTCCCCACAACCTACCTCGCCACTGTGGAAAGTACTGAAATCCTTTGCTTTTACAGGTAAAGTGTCAAAAGCACAATTTCCACTTAATATAAAAGGGACTGAACTGAGATTTATTTGATTGTGTGAATATGGCACATCAACTGTAAAATAAACCGCTTGTTAATGTATTTATTTTTTTGTCAGATCACTTGTGTGATCCTTTGTGAGTTATGTTCATAACTATATGTTTTTGCGAATGTGAGATGTTCAGTTGTCAATATAATTTACTTTATATGTGTAGTTTATAGTCTATCATCAATAAACTCATGAATGTATTAATTCATTCTGATTGCTGAGGCCAAAGTAAAAGCAGATGATTTTAAATGTATCTCAGCCCTTGTAAAATCTACTGAAGTGCAGCTACATGAAAATTGTGGTTGGAGGAGTTATTGTTTAATTTGACCTTGTTTGATTTTTTCCCCTTTGGTATATTATTCTGTGCGTTTTTTCGCCAATATAATCGGTAATCGCTATTCAGCTCTATTGCAGCACACTGTGGAATCACGCTTTTCTTTTATGTATTCACGTGAACAATACGCTGAAATAAGCTTATGTAATCTGTTTAAAAAATATTGTCTTTTCTGTATATGTTGCACTTTTCGTGCTGTATTTTATTGTGTGCATTTTCCTTGTAGAATCACTTTTAACATCCCATGGGTGCGCCACGCCAGAACGCCCGGACTCTCCAGCGTCTGACTACGGAGAATATGAATGTGTCCCGCCGACACCGGTATCGTCCAGATCACAACCTCCATCACAAGCTCCATCACCAGCCCCTTCAGTATCCGGGATCTCTCGTTTAAGTGCTGGTAAGGCACAGTGAACATGAGATTATCCCCCTTTTTTTTTTTTTTTGATTAAGGTTATTTCTGATAGCAGCATATTAAGGAATTTTATATGTCTGTGTCCAAAACAATTTGTGGTGTTCTGTTCTCGTTGTTAAGCAACACAGTCACATTTTCAGGTGTGGTGGTGTGCTGGTGGAAATACTTTTGGAAGTCATAATATACCAAAACAGATACAGCACATGAACTGACTTTCAAAATGAACATGCCTCATTAAAAAGCTCCACGTCACTTTTATTAAGCCATTTTTATTAACCCATTCCTATTTATGAGTCCACAATACAAAGAAAATCTTTTAAAGATCCATCCATCTATCTTTTTGCACTTAAATGAGAGGTCTTCTCCTCTCGGCGCCACACCAGTCGGCTGCCTTTTGCAACAGCGGCTCGATTCCGAGTTTTTTTTCCCTTCCTCTCTCTTTTGATCACTTTTTTTTTCACCCCACTTATATCACGGACACACAGATCGTCCCAAATGTCTCCTGAGCCGGTGGACGGAGCCACTGTTTATAGCAGGATACGATACAACAGGGAAGAGCTGCTAGCATTTAACCGCCACCCGGTCCCACTGGAAAAACTCGACATACCGAGAGAACTGAGGCGAAAACGCCGCGGCTGCCGGGCTGGAGTAAGGCGGAGGACAAAAAATATAAGGTACAGACCCTCCCTTCCATCTGTTGTCATGGGAAATGTACGGTCGATACTGGGAAAGTTAGATGAGCTAGCGGCTATCTCCCGTTATGATAGCACTTACCGGGAGTGCTCTCTCCTTTTGTTTACTGAGACGTGGCTAACTGAACTAGCAGCAGATGCTAACATTGAGCTGGAGGGTTTTCACATGATACAAGCTGACCGAACACCAGAGAGTGGCAAAACTAGGGGCGGTGGAGTGATAATGTATGTTAACAACAACTGGTGTAGACCGGGACATATCACTGTTAAACAACGACACTGCAGCAAAGACATTGAGTTGCTAGCTGTTAGCATGAGGCCTACATATCTCCCGAGAGAACACTCACACGTGATCTGCATTGTTGTTTATGCAAATCCGACGGCGAACGCTGGGACAGCGCGTGACGTCATCCATTCAGTAACCAGCAGGCTGCAGACAGAACACCCAGATGCTCTTCTCCTCATCTCAGGCGATTTCAACCACGTTTCACTGTCTCCCATTCTGCCCACTTTCACCCAGTATGTCACATGCCACACTAGAGACAATAAAACACTGGATTTGTTCTACGCAAACACTAAGGAGGCGTACACCTCATCACAACTCCCCCCACTTGGGAGATCGGATCACAACTTGGTTCATCTCCGACCGGTGTACAAACCCCTAGTGCACAGACAACCTCCGGCCATGCACACTGTGGAGTTATGGTCTGAGGAGACAATGGACACTCTAAAGGACTGTTTTGAAGCCACTGCCTGGAAGCAGCTCTGCGATCCACATGGTGAGGACATCGATGGCCTCATTCACACCTTCACGGGCTACCTCAGCTTCTGTGTGGACAAATCCGTTCCCACCAAGACCATACGGCGTCACTCAAACAACAAACCCCGGATCAACCCTGAGATAAAAACACTTCTCAGAGAGAAGAAGAGGATCTTCAGGTCGGGGAACAGGGAGATGCTGAAGTCCGTACAGAGGGAGCTGAGGAGAAAGATCAGAGAAGGCAAGGACAGCTTCAGGAAGAAGATGGAGGACAAGCTGCAACAGAGCGACATCAGCGGGGTCTGGAGAAACCTCAAAACCATCTCGGGGCTCCAGAATACCTCCCCCCAGGCCACGGGGGGCAGGGAGTGGGCGAACAACCTGAATCTGTTTTTCAATAGATTTGACCAACCGCCCTCCCGCCTGTCTGCACAACAACCACTGCTGCCTCTAAGAAATCAAGTCCTGCTACCCACTCCCCACTCCACCGACACCCCCCCCCCCACTCCCAACACACAGCCCCCCATCCTGACCCTGACCAAGACCCAGGTGAGGACGGAGCTGAGGAAGATCAAGGCGAGGAAGGCGTCGGGACCGGACGGCATCAGCGCAAAGCTCCTCAAGTCCTGTGCAGACCAGCTGTGTGGGATTGTGACGTATATCTTCAACATGAGCCTGAAACTGGGGAGGGTACCACAGCTGTGGAAAACATCTTGTGTGGTACCTGTACCAAAAACTTCCCACCCCAAAGACCTGAACAGCTTCAGACCAGTGGCCTTGACGTCCCACTTGATGAAGACCCTGGAGAGACTGCTCCTTGCTCATCTCCGCCCCCTGGTGGAACCAGCGATGGATCCACTCCAGTTCGCCTACCAGCATGGCATTGGGGTGGAGGATGCGGTGATCTTCCTCCTTCACCGTTCTCTGTCCCACCTGGAGAAGCCCGGGAATATGGTGAGGATCATGTTCTTTGACTTCTCCAGTGCTTTCAACACCATCCAACCGATGATCCTGAAGGACAAGCTGCTGCGCGCAGGGGTGGACCAGCACCTGTCATCATGGATCCTGGACTACCTCACGAACCGGCCTCAGTTTGTGAGAACCCGGGACTGTGTTTCCGACACGATCATCAGTAGCACGGGGGCCCCCCAGGGAACAGTGCTGGCTCCCTTCCTGTTCACTCTTTATACTGTGGACTTCTCACACAACACAACACATTGCCATCTACAGAAGTTCTCTGATGACTCTGCGATCGTTGGTCTCATCTCCAACGGAGATGAAGCTGAGTACAGAGGGCTTATCCAGGACTTTGTGGACTGGTGCCATCGGAACCGCCTCCAGATCAATGCGAGGAAAACTAAGGAGCTGGTGGTGGACTGCCGCAGGCATGGGCAGCCCCTCACAGCACCAGTAAATATACAGGGAACAGACATCGAGATGGTGACATCCTACAAGTACCTGGGTATTCATCTGAACAATAAACTAGACTGGTCACACAATACTGACGCACTCTACAAGAAGGGACAGCGCAGGCTGTTCCTGCTGAGGAGACTCAGGTCTTTTGGTGTACAAGGGGCGCTGCTGAAGTCATTCTATGACACGGTGGTGGCATCAGCCATCACTTTTGGAGTGGTCTGCTGGGGCAGTGGCATTACTGCAGCCGATAGGAAGAGACTGAACAAACTGATTAAGAAAGCTAGCTCTGTCCTGGGGCAGCGCCTTGATCCGATGGAGGAGATAGGAGAGAGAAGGACGGTGGCTAAACTGTCATCTCTGCTGGAGTCCGAGTTCCACCCTATGCAGGACATACTGGATGCACTGAGGAGCTCATTTAGCAGCAGACTACATCATCCCAGGTGCACAACCGAGAGGTTTCGTAGGTCCTTCCTACCAACGGCTGTCAGACTGTACAACCTAAGCAGGGCTGCTCGCAGAGATAGCAAAAAGACGTAACAAACTAATAGTTTTTTTTGAATGCAAAAGATGCAATAGACTTACACAATGGTCATTGGGCGCATGCGCACGCAGCGACCAGCAGCTTGGTGATATAGTGCATGTGTGCGTGTGTGTGTTTTTTGTACTTTTTTACGTTTTTAGAAAATCCTCTGTGTCGTTTCTGCTCTGGAGCGTTTGTGGAATATATGGCGAACAGCTCCCTAGTATCTGCAACATGGATTTCCTCTCCTATCTCGCACTGCTGCTATCTGTGCTGTGGCTCTTTGTCTCTGAGGTAAACGCGTTCGGCTCCATGGCGAGCAGAATAGCGGGCAGAATACAATATTCCAGGGACGTGTTGCTGCGCTTTAACACAGCTGGTGCAGAGTCTCTGATTGCGCCCAAATTTCATCTGCCGGACTTTATTTTGAGAGACGGTCACAGCGATGAAAAAAGAAGCGGCAGGAGGAAGCGTGGAAGACGTGGAGGTGTGAAATTGCGCCTTAGGAGACGTCAGTTTGGTAACATTCCTCTTCCTTCGATCATTTTTGGGAATGCACAGTCTGTGAGAAACAAGGTGGAGGAAATTCAAGGCAATGTACGTTACCAGAAGGATTTTAAGAACTGCTGCGTCATGGCTTTCACTGAATCTTGGCTTACTGCGCATGATCGAGATGCAGACCTGTGGATTGACGGCTTTGGAGCTCCGCTGCGCTCGGATCGGCAGGAAGAGGTAACTGGGAAGCGTCAGGGGGGCGGAGTATGTTTATACATTAATAAGCAGTACTGCACATCTGTCACGGTCAGAGAGCGCATCTGTACACCCCATGTGGAGCTGCTGTCTGTGTCACTACGCCCCTTTTATTTGCCTCGAGAGTTTCCCCAACTTTTCATCACAACTGTGTACATTCATCCGAGGGCAGACGCTGACTCCGCCTCCAGCACCATCTCTGATGTGGTGCAGCGGCTGCAGTCAATTTCTCCAGAGGCACCAAACTTCATTCTTGGGGATTTTAACCATGTTTCTTTAAAGAAGACACTTAAAAACTTTCATCAGTATGTCTCCTGCCCAACCAGGCGAAAAAAGACATTGGACCTGTGCTATGGATCCATAGAGAGGGCCTATAAATCACTCCCCCTTCCTCCTTTAGGATCATCAGATCACAACTGTGTTCATTTGCTGCCCACATATAAAACTGCTCTCAGAAGAGGCAAAGTGGAGACCAGAGACATTGATGTGTGGACAGAAGATTCAGAGCACAGCCTCCAGGAATGCTTTGACTGTACAGACTGGAAGATGTTCATAATGGCCTGCGGGGATGATTTGGACTCTCTGGCTGAGCTCACATGCTCATACATGGCTCACTGTCAAAATAAGTTTGTTCCACGTAAACGTGTCAAAATATACCCCAACAACAAACCATGGGTTACTAAATCAGTTAAATCCTGCTTACAGAGGAAAGCTCTTGCCTTTAAACAGGGGTCTGTTTCTGCGCTACAGGTTGCCACCAAGGAGCTGAAGGCCGAAATTTTAAGAGCAAAACAGAATTATAAATCAGAGTTGGAAAGCAAGATGGCAGCAAATAAACTTGGTTCGGCCTGGGCCAGTATGAAAACTATTGCAGGCCTTCAGAGCACAGAGCGCAGTAATCGTGTGTTTTTAGATGGTTTTAGTTCAGACACAGAGCTGGCTAATGCTCTTAATTGTTTTTATGGTCGTTTTGACTCCTTTGATTTTAGCACAGAAATCCAAGATTTGAAACAGAAACTCAAAGACAATCAGCACTTTAATATTGAGATGCAGGATGTTAAAAGGGAATTCCGCGCTGTAAAAGTGAACAAAAGTCAGGGCCCTGATAATATATGTGGACGCCTGGTAAAGTCCTGTGCACATGAACTGAGTCCTATATTTCATTATATTTTCAATAAGTCCTTACAGACACAACATGTGCCTAAGATCTGGAAAGATGCCGTGGTTGTTCCCGTTCCAAAATCCAGCTGTCCTAAAACGGTAAACGACTTTAGACCAGTTGCTTTGACTTCAATTTTAATGAAAATATTTGAAAAACTGGTCAGATGTGAGGTCCTAAGGCAGACTGAACATGCATTGGATCCTCTGCAGTTTGCCTATAGGCCTCACAGAGGAGTGGAGGATGCCACTGTCACTCTGTTTGACATGCTTTTTAAACATCTGGATTTTAATGGGACACACGCCAGGCTTTTATTTGTGGACTTTTCTTCTGCCTTTAATACAATCCAACCTCATATTTTAGATGAAAGGCTCCTGCAACAATTTGATTTAAGCAATAATCTGGTGGGTTGGATTCTGGATTTCTTAACCAACAGGACGCAGAGAGTAAGGGTCAATGGCACATTGTCTGACCTAAAGTGCTCTTCTACTGGCTCTCCTCAGGGGTGTGTGTTGTCACCACTACTCTTCATCCTGTACACAAACATGTGTCGGAGCAGACATGACAACAGACACATTATAAAGTATGCTGATGACTCAGTTATTGTCAGTCTCCTCCAGGATGGTGAGAGTGGCCACGGCCCAGTAGTTGATGACTTTGTTCACTGGTGTGAAGATTCCTACCTGCAGCTGAATACAACAAAAACGAAAGATATGATTATTGACTTTAGGAGGAAAACTCCCAGGCACAAAGTCACCATACTAAAAGGCCAGACCACCGAATGTGTACAATCGTACAAATATCTTGGGACAATTATTGATAGTGGATTGAACTTTGAGGTGAACTGTGAAAGGGTGTGCAAAAAGGGTCAGCAAAATTTGCATTGTTTGAGGAAACTTGCACGCTTCCAAATTGACCGAACCATAATGACTATGTTCTATCGGGCTTTTATTGAATCTGTTTTATCCTTTTCTTTAATGTCATGGTTTGGTCAGATAAAACTGAAACAGAGGAAATCCTTGGATCAGGTAGTCAGATGGTCCAGTCGTTTGCTTGGTGAGTCACAGCTGAGCCTGACATCCCTGTACACCAGACAAGTACAGAGGATGGCCGACTCTATTTTAAATGATGACTCCCACCCTTTGCACTGCAACTTTCAGCTTCTTCCCTCCAGACGGAGGTTTGCTGTCCCAAAAAGTAGAACCCAGCGCTACAAAAACAGGTTTGTCCCTGCTGCTGTCAAAGAGTTGAACAAGCTATAAAAATTATATTGTACATATTTTATATTTACCTATTTTGTAAGATGTGTGCCTGTGTTTGTGTCTATGTTGAATGTAATTAGTGGCTTGTAAATATGGATGTCACCAACTGCAAAACAAATCTACCTACGGGTACAAATAAAGTAACCTGAACCTGAACCTGAACCTGGTCCTCTCCGGCATACAACTAGGAACATACCGGTCGCTATGGAGGGTGAGAATATGTATGGGCACATAATCATACCATGTAGGATAACTAAATAGACGGTTATGCTGTTTCATCCCACCTAGCAACAATGCTCTGCACTGTGTGTGTTTATATATTTACATATTTATTCCATCTAGCTACAATGCTCTGCACTGGGTGTGTTTATATTTATATATCTATATATTTATTCCATCTAGCTACAATGCTCAGCACTGGGTGTGTTTATATTTATATATCTATATATTTATTCCATCTAGCTACAATGCTCCGCACTGTGTTTTTATACAGTATATCTACATATTATTCCATCTAGCTACATTGCTCCGCACTGTGTGTGTTTATATACTTGCATATTTATTCCACCTAGCTGCAATGCTCCGTACTGTGGGTGTTTATATATTTACATATTTATTCCATCTAGCTACAATGCTCTGCACTGTGTGTTCATATATTCATATATTTATTCCATCCAGCTACAATGCTCTGCACTGTGTGTCTGTGTGTGTGTGTGTGTATATATATATTTTATAGTAATATGTACATATGTATATTAGCTGCTCTTGCTTGCTTGTTTTTTTTTTTTTGTTTTTTTTTCTTGCCTTCTGATTGTTGCTCTGAGTGTTGCTATCCCTGTGCTGTTGCAATCCTGGAATTTCCCCGTTGTGGGACTAATAAAGGCTTATCTTATCTTATCTTATCTTAAATCCTTTTCGGATTGCATGGGGGATGTTCACTATCACAGCACCCTGTGAGTTGCACGATCCTCTCCATTGAAATGCTGAAACATGACATTTGAGCTTAAATACAGCAACGAAGCATAATAATCCCACCACAGGCTTTCACCAGTGTAATTCCATAGTATATTTTTTGATATGTTTAGATACAGCATATGTAACCACCATGACTTTGTCTTTCATCTAGCCAAGAGGAAAAGACGAAACTCCATCTCGGACATAGCATCTGTGATGACACAGGTGCATGAGGATGAGATGCGTCTCCAGGAAAGGCTGCAGGAGAGGCAGGAGAGGATGCAGGAAAGGCTGCAGGAGAGGATGCAGGAAAAGCTGCAGGAGAGGATGCAGGAAAGGCTGCAGGAGAGGCAGGAGCATCAACATCTTGAGCGCCACAAGCAGCTCGAAAGACACCATGAGCAGCAAAACATATACAATAATCAATACTTGCAGCATTTGCATGAGGTTGCTGCAAACACGCGGGTAGCCCAGGAGCAGGATGCCGCCTTCCGAAGGGAGGAGCTGACAGAGAAGGCTACCTTCAACCAATCCTTCCTGGCACAGTTTGGGAGGCTTGTTGACACACTGAGTGGTCGGCGTGTGTAACATATATCGCTTAATGTTGTTTTTTATTTTAAAAGTCTTTTTTTGTTAATATTTGATATATAATAAAAGGGAAGTGTTTTGGATCAAAGTGTGGTTTTGCGACGTATGATAAAAAATAATAAGCGGCGATGCTGTAGGTTTTAAGGAGAGTTTAATCATATCATCCAGCCGTCACAAGCTCCGCTCCCGGCGCCGTGCACGCGCGCCGGGAGCGAGCCCAGCGGCTCTCAGAGAAGGAGGGACACAAAGTCTGTGTCCAGCAGCAGCAGTTGCAGAAGTGGGAATGAGAGTGAGAGGGTTTGCATTACAGAGTTGCAGCATATATACTCGACTACAAAAATACATCAAGGGGCATACCCCAGCAGTTGGTATGATCAAAGAGATAACAGAACAGGCATAAGACATTTGCATTTGAGAGACATATTGATCTCAGTCCCTAGGTCACAGTGAGGACAGGACGCATGAGCACAATGCATGAAAGGCAACATTAACATCACAGAAGTGAGCCAGACGAAACGAGTCTGCCTGTAGACATTAATACACATTTCACTGTTCTGTTATTTGCTCTAGCCGAGCGCTGTGTTTGACCAGTCTGTTTGTGGGGGTTACACCAAAGCACATCTACATATTGATCTCAGCCTCTAGGTCACAGTAAGGACAGAACGCATGAACACCATACATGAATGGCACATTACATCACAATACATGAATGGCACATTACATCACAATACATGCATGGCACATTGCATCACAATACATGCGTGGCACATTGCATCACAATACATGCGTGGCACATTGCATCACAATACATGAATGGCACATTACATCTCAGTAGTGCAGCGGGAAAAACCAAGAGAAGAGAGCTGAGTGTCCTTAATCTGTTGTGGGGGTTAACCGAACCGCCACGCACGCTCCCCCCCAGAGGGCACGGCAGGGGGCCGAGACCTCGATAATCCCTCTATGGGAGCGAGCTGTGGGAGAAGCTCACTGCAGGCGGAGGGGGAGGGAGGAGGGGGGTAAGTGCCAGCAGGGGGACGGTGAACTTGTCCGAGCCGCGCAAAAATTGCTTGTGGGTCCGCGATGTCGAAGGGCTGTCCCGTTGAACGTGCAGAGGTCCACAAGAAGAAAAATTAGTCTCTGGCTCCTCTCGTGGCCATGAAGAAAACAGGAGCGGTGAGGCTGCGTAGCGGCTGTAAGAAAAAAAGAAGCAGAGGGACTTGGCTTGTTGGCTTTAGGTGCAGGAGCAACCCTAAAACCCCCCGGGAACAGCTGACGGCTGAAATCCCTTATGTGCCGTGGCTGAGACCATTAAAAAAATCCAGTGGCGAGCTGCGTGCTTGCTTCAGGTGACCGAGCAGCCCTGAGGGTTCTGTGAGCAGCGGCGGAGGACGATGGCGGTCTCTGGAGCCGTTATTTGTCCCGTGCGTGATGCGCCGTCCTCGTAACTCCCCGGTGCTTGCGCCGGGGCTCGTGCATGGGTGGGCCAGCTGGAGAGGAGAACCAGGGTGTAGAATCTTGGTGGAGATCGGCGCAGACGGCGCCAATAAAATCCAGGTTTGAGCTGTGGCTGCAGCTTGGCCATGGTGCAGCTTGGCTCCCATCACATGAACAGCTTCTTCCCCTCTGCCATCAGACTGCTGAACACTAAGTGATTTATTGACTCTCGTGCACTATGTACAGCAGCTCAACCAGACTCATGTCAATCATCACTGTTTTCTTCCTGCATTACCGACTGCACTATATGGTTCTCCACAATATCTGCTGCTCGCTAATATATTTAAACTGCTGACTAGTATTACTCACTCTTATTCTACACTTTATTGCATGTATAGTTTATTTCTTTTATTTTATCATGTTTAATGTTGCAGCATTGCACCGAGACAAATTCCTAGTTTGTGTACTACATGAACAATGGCAATAAATCTGATTCTGATTCTGATTCTGATGGTGCGTTGGAGCGGTGAGGGGAAATAGACGATCTTTTGTCCCTCTCGGCCGTGGTGCGTTCAGGTCCACGCGCTGCATCCTCTGTCGGCCCTGGAGGTTGCCATCATGGAGAAGGGAAGAGGTGCCTGCGCTCTCATGCGGAGGAGCTGCGAGCGCGGCCGGCCCAGCGTGGATGTGCCGATCTAGGCGTGCAGATCCCACCATGGAGTTTGCTGCGGCTTTCCCGGTCGTGGGTGATGTCCTGAGAGTTCACTGAAGCAGAAGGCAGCTGCTGCGTTCGCTTGTCGTTGGAGCATCACCGCCGGGTGCTGCGTTCGCCGGCAGCGTGTTTCTTTCAGCGTCGGGTCACCAGTGCGGCGGATGATAAAATAAAGGCAGCGTTGGATTTTTAAATAGCTTTATTATCACCCGCCTTCATCAGAACTCGGCTGCAGCCCATGGCTTGGGCAGGCTGCAACTTCGTTCCTCCAGCTCTCAAAGAGGAGAGGAGACACACAGTGGTGTGTCCCGCAGCAGTTGAAGAGTGAAAATGAGAGTGAGAGGGTTTGTGTTACAGAGTTGCAGCATATATACTCGACTACAACAATACATCAAGGGGCATACCCCAGCAGTTGGTATGATCAAAGAGATAACAGAACAGGCATAAGACATTTGCATTTGACAGACATATTGATCTCAGTCCCTAGGTCACAGTGAGGACAGGACGCATGAGCACAATGCATGAAAGGCAACATTAACATCACAGAAGTGAGCCAGACGAAACGAGTCTGCCTGTAGACATTAATACACATTTCACTGTTCTGTTATTTGCTCTAGCCGAGCGCTGTGTTTGACCAGTCTGTTTGTGGGGGTTACACCAAAGCACATCTACATATTGATCTCAGCCTCTAGGTCACAGTAAGGACAGAACGCATGAACACTATACATGAATGGCACATTACATCACAATACATGCATGGCACATTGCATCACAATACATGCGTGGCACATTGCATCACAATACATGCGTGGCACATTGTATCACAATACATGAATGGCACATTACATCTCAGTAGTGCAGCGGGAAAAACCAAGAGAAGAGAGCTGAGTGTCCTTAATCTGTTGTGGGGGTTAACCGAACCGCCACAGTTTGTCTATTATAACACTGTTTTAGAAAAACGCATAATTACATATACATCCCATTGCCTAGTCTTATCCAAATGATGCTGTCCATCCAGTGAGGTATCAACCGTTGTAAAGGTAATGTAATTGTGACCTATACAACAAAACAGAAATGTTTTTGCAAGCTTTCTCTTCTTTTTATTGAAATATCATAAAAAATTATGACCACAGGAGCCAGTTGTAAACTTTGGGTACATTTTTTAAGTTAACTTGGAAGAAGTTGTACAGTTGGACTTTAAAATGCAGCAGGAGAGACTGATAAAGCTTAAAGTCAAAGTAGGTAAAAAGGTAAGTCAATTTAAATTGAATGTTCTATTGGCATTCCAAATTCTGAGAATTACAATACTTTAGAAGGAGTGTAGCATCATATAAACGGAAAATACCAATAATGTTGTTTAAACGTTGACATGAAGTTGAAAACCATGAGTTTTTTTATTCAGTACATACAAAATGCCCTTGGATTTAAAAACAATTACAATTTGGTGTTGGCCAGTGTACCACTGTCTCATTATTTAAACCGAATAAAAAAAATTTCAGGTCATTATTTCGAGGTCATTTGGCAGTTACATCAAACCAAACCTGACTTGTGTAGTTGCAGAATTTTTATCAGAGAGTTTCTCCAGTTTTTGAGCATCTAATATCCGTCCCTTATCTGTCCCTTAACAGCAGACAGATTGGCAAAGGATACACAATTGTGTTGCTCAAAACCGTTGTGCCCCACTGTGGTGCTACCTTTTGTAAATCTGTCATTTTTACAAATATTTACACTTATTTTGAAAGTAAAAGTGGGATAGGATTAAATTGAAATATAACCTAGTTCTAGTAATGTTTCCTTTTTACAAATATTTACACTTATTTTGTAAGTACAGGTAGGATACAATTAAATTGAAATATAACATTTTTAAAAATGTTCACTTTTTAAAATTAAACTTATTTTGGAAGTAAAAGTGTGATAGGATTAAATTTAAATATAAAACGTTTCTCAACTAAATGTGTGCTTCTTAAAACTATTTGAAATTTTTTGAAAATTAGTAGTGTGATAGTCTTAAAGTTAAGCAGTTTCTAAACATAATTCCTAGGTCAATTTGCAGTTCCAGCAAAAGGAAAGGTGTGTTATGTTGCTGCTGCATTTTTTTGCAGACCACTTCGCCGGTTTTTTGCAATGTAATTAGCCGTCCCTAAAAAAATAATAAACATTATGAAAAACATAGGAGACATATGAAAAGTGCACAACATTTTATTCATTAAACACAGACGTTAGACCTATGCACACACATGAATAATTACCAAATTCCAAGTATAATTGTTGTTACACAAGTAATGCATCACAACATCTTCAGAGGTTTATTGTCAGTGCAATTCCCAGTGCAATACTACATGAATGCATGTATAGTACATTGTTGATGCAGAGAATATATATTTCTACAGTACATGTATCTAGTAAGTATTTTCCATGTAACCTCGTGACTGCATTATTTTAATTCCTTTTAATCCTAGATCAAGTTTGTTTTGGCATAAAATGCATGATAACTGTCAAATATATCATATTATACCTAACTCAGTAAAGTTTACTTTTTGAATATATATTTTGTGGCTAATATAGTTATTAACATGGCGATCAAGTTGTGTCAGCTGATCATTTTTTTCTATGACACCACCTCACTCAGTGCTGCAGAAGCAGGTACGTCCATGATGTCTCAAACTGTCAACAGTCTCCATGATTTTCAAGCAGATCAGAGCAATTTGTTGCAAATTTGTTGCACTGGAAATAAATGTTTCTACAGACATTCTTAAGCTCTATAACCACTGATCGTTTGTGTGACAGGCTGATGACATCTGTGACAGGTCAGGTTCGCCCAGAGCGAATGAAGCAGTAATTTCCCCACAACAGAGCCATCTGAAACACACACAGCGTACATATTTTAGTACCTAACAGCGATAAATTGCAGACATTAAAGTGTAGTACGACGTACTTATAGCAAACTAGCATTAGCAAAATTAGCTTACCATAATGGTGACCTAGTTTGTATCCTCACGCCTTTGGCTCTCCCAGAAGCTGCAGAACTATTTCCAGAGTGTTTCATCTCGCTGTCTGTACCCTTGTCTAGCGGTCCTTTTTGGCGTTTATGGTGAAAAAAGCCACAGACCGAGGAGTGCCTTGTACAGCTGTATGTGTTTATGTTTTGGTTGGGTCGCGTTTTCTACGTCACGGGAGTGTGGCGCCGCCTGCTGTTATAGAAATCCCACCCACCCAAGCTCAACACGGTTGGAATGCGGTGCTAGTGCGGACAAAAGCATACCGAACCATGCTTCAGTAAATCATGCTGTACCATGCTAAGCCGGACTAGTGCAAAAGGGGCGATCCATGAGGGGATGTGGGACCCACATGGATTTAATGCACACATCAAGTCCATGTGGGCAAACACAGATGAGGCCAACATGGAACCCACAGACTGTCACGCCTTGCCGCCCATCTGCGGCGCCAGCTGCACGCACACCTGCACTTCATCAGCGGCGAGGGATTTAAGCCGCCTCGCCCTGGGCTTCGGCCTGAAGCCGTCAGACTTCACTCGTCACGATTGCTGTGAGTAACCCCTACCACTTCAACAAACATTTCGGTAAGAAGCCCTTACCTTTTTCCTCTCCAAGTCTGCTCCCCTGTGCACAGGTGGATTTCCCGGCGGCGGACCATTCCTCTCCGTCTCCATTCCCTCGCTGCTGCACCGGGCTCTCCAGGTCGCTGTCTACCGGACCTCGTCCTTGCTGTGCCAGCCACCTGCTAACTCCAAGTAAGCTCATCACCATTTTTACATCTCCTGTGTTGGTGTGTGCCCGTCACCCTTCTCCCTTTGCTTCTCCCATAGGGTTGTCCGTCTGTACGGTCTCCTGCCTCCGTGCCCGACGCAGACGCCACCACCAATACATTCACATCTCGCAGACACACATTCATACACACTTGTTGCTAATAAAGCTATTGGATCTACTCTGAGCCTGCGTGTGTGTCTCCTGAGCCGTGCATTATGTCAGTACGGCTTCAGCCGAGCGGCTCGGCAGACGGCGGGCTCACACGCCGACTTTCCACTCTCTAGGCTCGAGTGGACCTAATAGCTCACCAGCAACAGGTGATTTTAAATCAATTTACTATTATCACAAACCGACTGGACCGCTTGGACCCCCAACAGCCGTTCCCCCCCGGCTCGTCAGGGTGGCGCGGCTCCTGCTGCTCCAGCGGCCGTCCAGCCGGCTCCGGTAGCACCCGCTCGGCTCACGCCCATTCCGACCCCCGCCCGCTTTAGCGGTAAGCTCGGCGGAGCGCGGGGGTTCATAATGCAGTGTGAGTCCGTGTTCCACCGTGTGCCCAGAGATTTTCCTTCAGAGCATAGCCGAATTGGCTACATTGGGAATCTCCTGGAGGGGCGAGCACTAACTTGGGCTTACGCCATAATGGCGAGGCCCAGTTACGCCACCCTCACCTATGGCCAATTCGTGAGACAATTCCTGGAGGTCTTTGATCATTCTCGTACCGAGACCGTCCAGGTCGACCGGCTTCTCAGTCTCCAGCAGGGAAGCCGGTCGGCAGCGGACTATGCGATCGACTTCCGGGTAGCAGCGGAGGAATTGGGCTGGGATGAACGTTCATTCTGCGGCCTCTTCCTCCACAGTCTCAATGATGATCTGAAGGATGAACTGGCTGGGCGGGACATCCCGGAGGCTCTAGCGGAGCTAACGTCCCTAGCCATCAGTTTGGATAACAGGCTGCGCGAGCGCTCCTCGGGGCGGAAGTCGTCTTCTTCTCGCTCTCGTGGTGCCTCGTCGCGCCTGTTCCGAGCTCGCCCCCTGGCGACGCCGCCGTCATCGCGCCCCGAGGAGTCGGAGCCGATGGTGACGGGCTGGACCAAGCTCCCCCCTGCGGAGAGACAACGCCGCCGTGAGTTGGATCTCTGCATGTATTGCGGAGATAGTCAACACACGGTGGAGCTTTGCCCACAGAAGCCAAACGGCGGGGTCCGCGAGTCACTGTAGGGGGCCTCGCGGACATCAATCGGTTAAATCCCCTCTCCCAATTGAAGCTGCCCGTCCGATTTTGTCACAACTCCACTGGGCACCTCACTCACGCACTGGTGGATTCGGGCGCGGAGGGCAGTTTTATTTCACAAAGCCTGGCAACCCGATTGGGCATCCGTTGCCAAGTTCTCGAATCTCTTCTTGCCCTAGTCAACCTCTCCCATGTCTCCCTGGGGAGAGTAACACATCAGACCGTCCCTGTTCCTGTGATCATCTCTGGGAACCACCGGGAGGAAATCACCTTCTACGTCCTCCCCAACTCTGTGTCGCCCGTCATCCTGGGATACCCCTGGCTTCGCCTCCATAACCCCGTCTTGGATTGGAAGTCCGCCAGGGTGTCGGCATGGAGTACGTTCTGTATGAGCACCTGCTTGCAGTCCGCTGCCTGCTCTCCGTCCTCTTCCCCCTCTCCTACGGACGCAGCGCCCCCGGATCTTTCCCTGGTGCTATCTGAATTTCACGACCTGGGTATGGTTTTCAGCAAGTCAAAGGTGATGTCTCTTCCTCCACACAGACCCTATGACTGTGCGATAAACATCCGCCAGGGGGCACCCTTACCCTCTGGGCGACTCTACAGCCTGTCGGCGCCGGAGAAGGAGACCATGAATTCCTACCTCAAGGAATCGCTGAGTGCTGGAATTATCCGTCCCTCGTCATCACCATTGGGGGCAGGATTCTTCTTCGTGGGCAAGAAGGACGGGTCCCTCCGTCCTTGTATCGACTATCGCGCCCTAAATGATATCACAGAGAGGGATCGTTACACCCTGCCACTCATGGACACCACCTTCCACTCCCTCCAGGGGGCGACTTGGTTCACCAAGCTGGATCTACGCAGCGCATACCACCTCGTCCAGATCCGGGAGGGAGATGAGTGGAAGACAGCCTTCCGTACCCCGAACGGCCACTTCGAGTACCTGGTGATGCCGTTCGGGTTGACCAACGCTCCAGCCGTCTTTCAGTGCCTAATTAATGACGTCCTCCGGGATTTCATTGGCCTTTTTGTGTTCGTCTACCTGGATGACATCCTCATCTTCTCCAAGTCCAGGGACGAGCACCGGGTCCATGTGAGGCGGGTCCTCCAAAGGCTGCTGGAGAACCGGTTGTATGTGAAGGCCGAAAAATGTGAATTCTATGCAAAGACAACATCCTTCCTCGGGTTCATCATCTCCCACGACCAGGTGCTTCCGGACCCAGTGAAGGTGAAGGCGGTGGTGGAATGGCCTACACCTGCATCGAGAAAACAGGTGCAACGATTCATCGGGTTTGCAAATTTCTACCGCCGCTTCGTCCCTCATTTTAGCACCATCGCCGGCCCACTGACCCGCCTTACGTCTCCTAAGGTCCCGTTCCGGTGGACCGAAGAGGCCGCGGCTGCTTTTCAGGCACTGAAGGCAGAGTTCTCCTCCTCCTGGGTCCTTAGCCAAGTCAACCCGTCGCTGCAGTGCATCGTGGAGATGGACACTTCGGACACAGGAGTGGGGGCGGTTCTGTCTCAGTGGTCGCCAAGTGATGGTGTCAAACGGCCCTGCGCTTTCTTCTCTCGGCGCTTGTCCCCGGCGGAACGGAATTACGACGTGGGGGACAGAGAGCTCCTCGCCATCAAGCTCGCGCTGCAGGAGTGGCGTCACTGGCTAGAGGGGGTGGATCTGCCGTTCGTGGTCCTGACTGACCACAAGAACTTGGAGTATTTGAGATCTGCCAAGCGTCTGAACGCCCACCAGGTGCGCTGGTCCTTGTTCTTTGCCAGGTTCCGTTTTAACATCACCTTCAGGCCTGGCTCCAAGAACGGCCTGCCAGATGCCCTCTCTAGGCAGTTTGCCCCTGAGGAGTCTGAGGACACGGCCCACACCATCCTGCCCAGGTCGTGCATCGTGGGAGCTGTCACCTGGGACATAGAAAGCAAGATCCGGAAGGCGCAGGAAGTGGAACCTGACCCTGGCGGCGGACCGGAGGGGAGGCTGTTCGTGCCATCCACGGTTCGGGGGGAGGTCATCCACTGGCTACATACATCCAAGCTCACCTGCCATCCTGGCTCCTCCCGGATGATCGACCTCCTTCAACGGTCCTTCTGGTGGCCGGGCCTGCGGAGGGACGCTGCCCGCTACGCCCGGGCCTGCCCAGTATGTGCCACCAGTAAGTCAGGTAATGCCCCTCCAGCGGGTTTTCTCCAGCCTCTGCCCGTCCCTGGCAGGCCCTGGTCGCATATCGCCCTGGATTTCGTCACCGGACTCCCAGTCTCAAACACATTCGACACCGTCCTGACCATCGTAGACCACTTCTCCAAGGCGGCACACTTCATCCCGCTACGAGGTCTTCCAACCACCCTGGAGATGGCGGATCTCCTAGTCCAGCACGTGGTCAGGCTGCACGGGATTCCGGTGGACGTGGTCTCGGACCGGGGGCCCCAATTTTCCTCAGAGGTTTGGAGGTCATTCTGCAACGCCCTGGGAGCCAAGGTGAGCCTCTCCTCCGGCCATCACCCCCAAACCAAAGGGCAGTGCGAGCGGACCAACCAGGAGCTGGAGGCTGCGCTCTGCTGCGTCACTGCATCCAAACCTACGTCCTGGAGTAACCATCTCGCCTGGGTTGAGTACGCCCACAACACCGCCCGCTCTTCTGCCACAGGGATGTCTCCCTTTAAGGCGTCCCTGGGCTACAACCCCCCCCTTTTCCCAGCGCAGGAGAGTGAGGTAACGGTTCCCTCAGTTCGGGCGCACCTCAGGCAGTTCCGCTCCATCTGGGCGTCAGCGCGCAATGCACTTTTACGCACAGCGGAGCGCAACAGAACCACGGTGGACCGGCACAGAAGACCTGCCCCAGCGTACCAGGTGGGTCAGCGAGTCTATGTGTCAACCCAGGACGTCATTTTAAAGGGCGAGAGGAGGAAGCTGGCACAGCGTTTTATGGGCCCATACCCCATCACCAGGATTATCAACCCGGTGGCTGTGCGTGTAGCTATCCCCCCCTCCCTTCGCATCCATCCCACCTTCCACGTATCCAAGGTGAAGCTGGCAGTCTCCGACCCCCTTTGCCCTCCTCCTGCTGCGCAACCCGCGCCCCGGATGGTTGATAGCCATCCGGCCTGGCCTGTCTCCTCCATCCTCGACTCCCGGCGCCGGGGTCGTGGGTTGCAATACTTGGTGGACTGGGAGGGTTATGGGCCTGAACATCGGCAGTGGGTGCCCTCGTCGTTTGTGTTGGACCCGTCCCTCATTACTGAGTTCCACCGAGCGCACCCGGTGAAACCATCGCCAGGAGGCGCTGCTAGAGGGGGGAGTACTGTCACGCCTCGCCGCCCATCTGCGGCGCCAGCTGCACGCACACCTGCACTTCATCAGCGGCGAGGGATTTAAGTCGCCTCGCCCTGGGCTTCGGCCTGAAGCCGTCAGACTTCACTCGTCACGATTGCTGTGAGTAACCCCTACCACTTCAGCAAACATTTCGGTAAGAAGCCCTTACCTTTTTCCTCTCCAAGTCTGCTCCCCTGTGCACAGGTGGATTTCCTGGCGGCGGACCATTCCTCTCCGTCTCCATTCCCTCGCTGCTGCACCGGGCTCTCCAGGTCGCTGTCTACCGGACCTCGTCCTTGCTGTGCCAGCCACCTGCTAACTCCAAGTAAGCTCATCACCATTTTTACATCTCCTGTGTTGGTGTGTGCCCGTCACCCTTCTCCCTTTGCTTCTCCCATAGGGTTGTCCAGCTGTACGGTCTCCTGCCTCCGTGCCCGATGCAGACGCCACCACCAATACATTCACATCTCGCAGACACACATTCATACACACTTGTTGCTAATAAAGCTATTGGATCTACTCTGAGCCTGCGTGTGTGTCTCCTGAGCCGTGCATTATGTCACAGACAAACCAACATGGGACCCTTAAGACAGCCCAGGTTTAACCTTTAGTGGGGCCCACTTGGGCATGCTGGCTGGGGGGGGGGGGGGGGGGGCCCAAAAAAAAATATTGTAATGTAGTCATAGTATTTGGCCTCTATTAGCATACATGAAAAATATCTATTAACATATGAGCTTCAGTGTGCTGAGTTTGCATCTGGCATGTTTTCACTCCAGGAATGTGTTAATAATGTATTAATGTGGTTTTGTCACAGACATCACGGCCTATGCAGAAGATTCCCCTTGGCAATTCTTCATGTGTAGACCATCACATCAACATCTAAGGCATTAACAATAATGTCAAACCATGAAGCCACAGGGCATTGCACACTTTCTAACCCTTGTGTTACATTTGGTTCTGGGGAAAATTTTGATATCCTAAATGCCAGTGACTACAGTTTGAACTTTGACCGGGGGCATTGCTGCACATGGTCCATACCAACATAAGGTAAAAATATGCAAAGAGATTGTATGTAAGCATCAAATACCATAATCACCTGGTAAGAATCCTACATTGTCCATTTCAGATAATTTTGAATATCTTGCACATCTCTGCATAGATTTAATGACTGTATAGTTTAGAACCCAGACTGGAACAAAGAGAAGCTCCAGAGATGCTGTGGTAGGCACACTTCTTCACTTTTCAGGAGGAGGATTAAGGAGGAAGATGTTGGTGTCCCATCTATCAGAACTACCCTCAGCATGGCCTGATGTGAGTGTGTGATGCTGCTGAATGATCAATAGGTCAATAGGAACAGGAACCTGGATCTTCTACCTCACAATGGATATTGACAAAAAAACAAAAAACAAAAAACAAAACAGTACTCACAGCTGGCTGTGGTATCACATTGTGAATACCTGATGCTTTAGCTGCTAAATGACCATGACCAAAAAAGGTACACCCCTAATAACCTAAAGGCCAGAGATTGGTTTTCTTAACAGCTCACTACCAGTAGATAGACCTGAGAGGAGTTTGGCTGTGAAGCACATTCTCCAATGCCTCTAATGAGGATAAAAGTAGGCTGTATTTCAGACTTCTTGAAAACACAAAATTACTCTCCTGAGGCTATGGTGGGGTAAACTAATGGCAATGGCAAAAGTTCATCTCAGCAAAATGCAGGAGATAAGGAGTGAAACTGCCTAAATCCACTAGTTATCAGGGTGGCTGTGAGGGTGTAGCAAGGGGTCAAAAGAATCCTACTGTGCAGCTTTAAAGTTCAACTGTAGTGGAGGCCACAAAGAGGTATTCCTGCTTATTTTTTCAGTTGCAGCATTTTCATTGTAGAAGCCTTCCATGAAACAAAAAAGCATTACAAATATACAGTATATATATATATACAGTATATATATACAGTATATGCAAGTACTAATAATGAGATTTCAGACAGAGATGGAATAAAAGTTAATGCCTATTTAAAACCACCTCCACAACCACAACTGCCTTTAATGATCATGTATCTAACTACAAAATGATATGTTATTGTACCATGGTCACAGGACCAACAAACTACTTACCCAGTTCCTCTTGAAACTTTTGGACCACCTCTGTTGCTCGGCAGCATGTCAAGCCCAGCAAAAACTTATGGGACTGAGTTGACATACTGCTGGGGTGTCCAGTCATGTGCCATGGAGGGCCCAGGCCCTGCAAGTTTTCTCTCTTCAACAGGTAATTTCACAAAATTTCTTATTATATTCTGATTGCTGCTCAGTGAAAACACAGGCTGGCTGGACAGAAAAAGTGCGGGGCTTGGCCCTCCATGGCACATGATGGAAAAACCCCTGGAATATTGTTCATCTAATGTTATTTAGTTGTTAACTGTTCCAAATACCACTGCTCTAATGACCCTGTGAATCACACAAAAAACATATCTAATGCTCAGTAATTATGTGGCATTTTTAATGTGTGCAGCATCCCATCACTATTGTTCATTAATCTTAATAGCATCGTGTGCACAGTTCATCTCTTATCAAACATAAACCCATTCCAAATAGCATTGGATAACTCCAATGAATCTGTGAATCACATTGAAATATACAGTATTTTGTTCCCAACTCTGACTTATTTTGTTACTAATCCATAGAGATATAATAGGTTAGAGTGTTCATGGTTAACATTTTGATGGCAAATTCAGGTGCTGTACCGGATATAGTCCTGTTGACAGCTCTTGTAGCATTATGACAAAGAGCTATCCAAATAATGCTTTGTTGTATTTATGTAATGTTATCATATACAGTGGTGTGAAAAAGTGTTTGCCCCCTTCCTGATTTCTCATTTTTTGTGTTTGTCACATTTAAATGTTTCAGATTATCAAACAAATTTAAATATAAGACAAAGATAACACAAGTAAACACAAAATGCAGTTTTTAAATGAAGGTGTTCATTATTAAGGGTAAAAAAAATATCCAAACCTACATGGCCCTGTGTGGAAAAAGTGATCGCCCCCTTCTCGTTAAAACATAAAGTAAATATTACTGACATATCACTGTTAAACAACAACACTGCAGCAAAGACATTGAGTTGCTAGCTGTTAGCATGCGGCCTACATATCTCCCGAGAGAACACTCACACGTGATCCGCATTGTTGTTTATGCAAATCCGACGGCGAACGCTGGGACAGCGCGTGACGTCATCCATTCAGTAACTGGCAGGCTGCAGACAGAATACCCAGATGCTCTTCTCCTCATCTCAGGCGATTTCAACCCTGTTCCACTGTCTCCCATTCTACCCATGTTTACCCAGTATGTCACATGCCACACTAGAGACAATAAAACACTGGACTTATTCTACGCAAACACTAAGGAGGCGTACACCTCATCACAACTCCCCCCACTCGGGAGATCGGATCACAACTTGGTTCATCTCCGGCCGGTGTACAAACCCCTAGTGCACAGACAACCTCCGGCCATGCGCACAGTGAAGTTATGGTCTGAGGAGGCAATGGACACTCTAAAGGGCTGTTTTGAAACCACCGCCTGGGAGCAGCTCTGCGATCCACATGGTGAGGACATCGATGGCCTCACTCACACCATCACGGACAACATCAGCTTCTGTGTGGACGACACCGTTCCCACCAAGACCATACGGTGTTGCTCAAACAACAAACCCTGGATCAACCCTGAGATAAAAACACTTCTGAGAGAGAAGAAGAGGATCTTCAGGTCGGGGAACAGGGAGATGCTGAAGCCCGTACAGAGGGAGCTGAGGAGAAAGATCAGAGAAGGCAAGGACAGCTTCAGGAAGAAGGTGGAGGACAAGCTGCAACAGAGCGACATCAGCGGGGTCTGGAGAAACCTTAAAACCATCTCTGGGCTCCAGAATACCTCCCCCCAGGCCACGGGGGGCAGGGAGTGGGCGAACAATCTGAATCTGTTTTTCAATAGGTTTGACCAACCGCCCTCCCCCCTGACTGCACAACAACCACTGCTGCCTCTAAAGACATCAAGTCCTGCTGCCCACTCCCCACTCCACCAACACCCCCCCACTCCCAACACACAGCCCCCCAACCTGACCCTCACTAAGACCCAGGTGAGGACGGAGCTGAGGAAGATCAATGCGAGGAAGGCGTCGGAACCAGAAGACATCAACGCAAAGCTCCTCAAGTCCTGTGCAGACCAGCTGTGTGGGATTGTGGAGTACATCTTCAATCTGAGCCTGAAGCTGGGGAGGGTACCACAGCTGTGGAAAACATCTTGTGTGGTACCTGTACCAAAGACTTCCCACCCCAAAGATCTGAACAGCTACAGACCAGTGGCCTTGACGTCCCACATGATGAAGACCCTGGAGAGACTGCTCCTTGCTCACCTCCGCCCCCTGGTGGGACCAGCAATGGATCCACTCCAGTTCGCCTACCAGCATGGCATTGGGGTGGAGGATGCGGTGATCTTCCTCCTTCACCGTTTTCTGTCCCACCTGGAGAAGCCCGGGAATGCGGTGAGGATCACGTTCTTTGAATTCTCCAGTGCTTTCAACACCACCCAACCGATGATCCTGAAGGACAAACTGCTGTGCACAGGGGTGGATCAGCACCTGTCATCATGGATCCTGGACTACCTCACAAACCGGCCTCAGTTTGTGAGAACCCGGGACTGTGTGCCCGATACGATCATCGGTAGCATGGGGGCCCCCCAGGGAACGGTTTTGGCTCCCTTCCTGTTCACCCTTTATACTGCGGACTTCTCACACAACACAACACACTGCCATCTACAGAAGTTCTCTGATGACTCTGCGATCGTTGGTCTCATCTCCAACGGAGATGAAGCTGAGTACAGAGGGCTTATCCAGGACTTCGTGGACTGGTGCCATCGGAACTGCCTCCAGATCAACGCAAGGAAAACTAAGGAGCTGGTGGTGGACTGCTGCAGGCAAGGACAACCCCTCACAGCACCAGTAAATATACAGGGAACAGGCATCGAGATGGTGACATCCTATAAGTACCTGGGTGTTCATCTGAACAATAAACTAGACTGGTCACACAATACTGATGCACTCTACAAGAAGGGACAGCGCAGGCTGTTCCTACTGAGGAGACTCAGGTCTTTTGGTGTACAAGGGGCGCTGCTGAAGACATTCTATGACACGGTGGTGGCATCAGCCATCACTTTTGGAGTGGTCTGCTGGGGCAGTGGCATTACAGCAGCCAATAGGAAGAGACTGAACAAACTGATCAAGAAAGCTAGCTCTGTCCTGGGGCAGCGTCTTGACCCAGTGGAGGAGATAGGAGAGAGAAGGATGGTGGCTAAACTGTCATCTCTGCTGGAGTCCGAGTTCCACCCTATGCAGGACATACTGAATGCACTGAGGAGCTCATTTAGCAGCAGACTACATCATCGTAGGTGCACATCCGAGAGGTTTCGCAGGTCCTTCCTACCTACGGCTGTCAGACTGTACAACCTAAGCAGGACTGCTCGCAGAGATAGCAAAAAGACGTGACAACCTAATAGTTTTGAATGCAAAAGACGCAATAGACTTATACAATGGTCCCCTCCGGCATACAACTAGGAAAATACCGGTCGCTCTGGAGGGTGAGAATATGTATGGGTACATAAACATACCATGTAGGATAACTAAGTAAACGGTTGTGCTGTTTCATTCCATCTAGCTACAATGCTCTGCACTGGGTGTGTTTATATATTTACATATTTATTCCATCTAGCTACAATGCTCCGCACTGTGTGTGTTTACATATATATTTATATATTTACTCCATCTAGCAACAATGCTCCACACTGTGTTTATATATTTACATATTTATTCCATCTAGCTACAATGCTCCACACTGTGTGTGTTTATATATCTACATATTTATTCCATCTAGCTACAATGCTCCACACTGTGTGTTTATATATTCACATATTCATTCCATCTAGCTACAATACTCCGCACTGTGTGTTTATATACTCATATATTTATTCCATCCAGCTACAATGCTCCGCACTGTGTTTATATATTTATATATCTATCCCATCTAGCTACAATGCTCTGCGCTGTGTGTCTATATATATATATATATATATTTATATTTACATCATACCTGTCAAGTGATACGGTTTCGCCGTATTTTAATACGGGGAAAATGCAATTTTAGCAAATACGGGCGTATTGCCATTTCTGTACGCCAAAAAGAAAAATATACGGGAAAAAAAATTATTGAGAGTGTGGAGGAACACCTCGTGTGTGACCCCCATAGCGTACAGGGCTGGCAGTGCGCTCAGCGTCCGCCTGCACTTATTTCGATCCTCCACAAGTGCACCTAAGCAGTGTTTTTGTGAGTTTCAAAATGGCTTCTTGCAGCGCGCCGTCGGCGAAGTAAACAAAGCTTGAAGAAAAGGGAAATCGAGGGACTGGACGTCACCATTCTCCTTCACCGTCACCATTTATTTATTTATTTTAGATTGCACAATATTCCATGGCAGAATGTTGTCGGCTTTGGTTCGGACAATTGCAACACGATGGTGGGTCGAGACCTTTCCAGACTGAAGGAGAACTCTCCAAATGTTTTCAGGTGTGGGTAGTATTAACCTTTTGCCAGTGACGTCCCGCGTCACGTGATTTTTGTTGATACCTCCACATTGGACGGCAACTCGGGCGCTGTGTGAGTGCGTTTCAGCATGGCGTCCACTCAGTCAGATGTGCCGGCTTTGTCCGATGTAGCGCAACATCGTGACAGGTACACGGAAAAGATCAGTGTTATCGGCGTGGACCCTTACAACTTGTCGCTTGAAAAATTCACCAGTTTCATAGATTTTTGCCCCAAACCTGACATACACTATATGGACATCTACAACTACCTGGTCAACACACCGTCTAGGTACACTGGAGAGTCTCTGAAAGCCTACAAAAGTTTGGACACTTATAGTTATATTGTCAACTCGTCACTCACACTTCACTCCAGCATTTGGAAGTGGTGGCGTTCCATTTTATACTGAGCCCAATATTGTATGTTATTGTTGTCACAAGAGCACCGAGTGTCTGCTGATCTGTATATACTTTTATTTATTTCTTCATTTCTTTTCTACTCATTTTAGTTCTGCACTTAATATGAACCCTGAGTCTGAAATAAAAGTTTGAATTTGAATAGTTATTTTGTTGCTGGGCTTGTGAGAAATGTGCTGATATCCCCAGTCATCACTTCAACGGTCCACTATGTCGTGAAGGCCCTACTGTATAGATCTGTCATGTTATATAGAATCTATTAAGTGATAAATTATTAAAATTTTATAAAATATTCAATTATTATTATTATTATTATTATTATTATTATTATTAGCAGCATATATAATATCTCAATTAAATTAATTAAAAATAATTAAATATTTTTATAGATCTATATATTCTGTAAAAGGATTTATAAATATTTGTTGTATCAATAGAATACTGGATAAACAACTCCCAACACTATTAGATATATTACAAATTTTATTGTCCAGTCTATACAAGAAAGACTTATATCCAGATAAAAAGTCATCATACCCACATATTAATTTTAAGAATATTTATCCACTACAGGTACATCACTCCCAGAAGATGTCGGACCCCCCACTGAAACCCTGGGTGATCAGGAAGCAAGATGGTGTCATATTGTCTTCACACTTTCTGTTTTGACCAAAAATTAAATGCCAAATCAGTTTAATTGAAAGGCACAACAGAATCATTTACATTTATCAATGCACAACAAACTCCAAAAGACATTTCTACGAGTACACTGGCAGCAAGTGAGCGATCCAAGTTCTCTCTCTGCTTGTGTTTTAATGTACCGATGGAAGCTGGCGTTGTTTCTGTCTTTCGTTGGAGTAGACGTGAAGGTGAAGACTGATGGTATGTAATCTGGGGAAAGAGGGTCACTGCTCTTCTCACCTGGAGTATGGAGTAGGTAGAATATATAGTTTATACAGTTTGAGAAGCAATATAACGATTTATCATGTTTATATCATTCTTTTAAACCCTGTAGACCTATTTATGTGGTACATTGAAGTACAAAGTAATAAACAATGGTGGGAGGTTTAACTGTATTGGTGAATGTGAATTATTGTAAAAATACTCCTTTTTTTGGTAAATTTAATACATTTTTTATTCATTGCAAAATAAACTCGGCCATATTGATCAACACATTAAATTTCAAACAGGAGCATGCATTCATGATCATTATCTTGTCATCTAGCAGTTGTCTAGTGCTAAGTCACAGATGGTAGGCCTTGGTGGTGCACACAGGGAGGGACATACCCATTTACCAGTGTTTACAATGATATAACATTACATCTATAGACACTGATACATCAGACATACCCGATATAAAATGTTGATTGCATAGCCGCGAGCAAGGCAACGTGGACCAATCTTTCCTCTTCAGCGCTGCCACCCACCTCCTGCGCCTGTCTTCGTCAGCTGGGAACCGGTAAAACTTCAAGTTGGATCCCTTTTTCTGGCGATTTGTACACCCAAAGGCACAGCAGTGAAACACCATAGTCTAATTCAATGCCAACATAAAATAAAACAAAGATGTAGGTTGAAATCAGGTAAATATATCGAGATCTGGTACACCGCTGAACAGCTGCTGAATGCGCCGTCCACTCGCTTCTGCCGTCCAATATGGCGGCGTAAACAAAAGGATATGACGTCACAGCAAATGGTCAATTATTCACCTTCAAATATTACCTAAATATAACAAAAAAAATGCTTTAAAATCTTAACAAACATGCTTAGAGGTAGCCCAAATCCCCTATAGTGTACTGTTATTTTGTATCTTGGAACTTTGCTTTACATTCAACTCAATTCAATTCAACTTTATTTATATAGCGCCATTTCACAACAACAGTCATCTCATAGCACTATCAACTGTAGGGGAAACCCCCACAGTTGCAGAAAGACCCCAGCAATCAGGCGATCCCCTGTGAGCAAGCACTTGGCGACGGTGGAGAGGAAAAACTCCCTTTTAACAGGAAGAAACCCCCAGCAGAATGTACATCTGAATGTATAGCATTATATTAAAAGGGCTGAATAAGATTGATATTTTCATTGTTATTATTATTAACACAATTTCAAAGAGAATTATTTCTGATACTTAACTTATGAAACAAAAATCCATTCTGCTTTTGTTTCAGCATTGGCAGCATAACTGAATGAATTTGAAATAGTTCATGTTGCAGCTGCTGTTTGTTTGGTTTTGTTTTTTTGTTTTTTTTGCTTCAGTTTTCTTTCATCTGCCGATAAATACAGTTTTTAAGTACTCAGTACAGGCGTGCAAGCCCCCCCAATAAGGGAGGCATGAGGTCAGTACAGGTGTGAAGGCCCCCCCCCAATAAGGGAAGCATGAGGTATGCCTTGACAGGTATGTTACATGTACATATGTATACTTGCTGCTCTTGTTTTTTCTCTTGCCTTTGATTGTTGCTCTGAGTGTTGCTATCCCTGTGCTGTTGCAATCCTGGAATTTCCCCATTGTGGGACTAATAAAGGCTTATCTTATCTTAAATGTGGTTTATCACATCATTGGAAGGCTGAGTTAAATTTCTCCAGCCACACCCAGGCCTGATTACTGCCACACCTGTTCTCAATCAAGAAATCACTTAAATAGGACCTGCCTGACAAAGTGAAGCAGACCAAAAGATCCTTAAAAGCAAGACATCATGCTGCGATCCAAATAAATTTAGGAACAGATGAGAAACAAAGTAATTGAGATCTATCAGTCTGGAAAAGGTTATAAGATAAGATAAGATAAGATAAGATAAGGATAAGATAAGCCTTTATTAGTCCCACAATGGGGAAATTCCAGGATTGCAACAGCACAGGGATAGCAACACTCAGAGCAATAATTAAGAAGATACGGAAGATATAAATAAGAGCAGTGGATATATATACATACACATAAATATATAAATATATATACAAAGTGCGGCGCATTGTAGCAAGATGGAATAAACAGCATAACCGTCTACTTAGTTATCCTACATAGTATGAATATGTACCCATACATATTGTCACCCTCCATAGCGACCGATATTGTCCTAGTTGTATATACTGGAGGGAACCATTGTGTAAGTCTATTGCGTCTTTTGCATTCAATACTACTAGGGCGTCACGTTTTTTGCTATCTCTGCGAGCAGCCCTGGTTAGGTTATACAATCTGACAGCTGTAGGTAAGAAGGACCTGCAAAACCTCTCGGTTGTGCACCTAGGATGATGTAGTCTGCTGCTAAATGAGCTCCTCAGTGCATTCAGTATGTCCTGCATAGGGTGGGACTCGGACTCCAGCAGAGATGGCAGTTTAGCCACCATCCTTCTCTCTCCTATCTCCTCCACTGGGTCAGGGCACTGTCCCAGGACAGAGCTAGCTTTCTTGATCAGTTTGTTCAGTCTCTTCCTATCGGCTGCTGTAATGCCACTGCCCCAGCAGACCACTCCAAAAGTGATGGCTGATGCCACCACCGTGTCGTAGAATGTCTTAAGCAGCGCCCCTTGTACACCAAAAGACCTGAGTCTCCTCAGTAGGAACAGCCTGCACTGCCCCTTCTTGTAGAGTGCGTCGGTATTGTGTGACCAGTCTAGTTTATTGTTCAAATGAACACCCAGATACTTGTAGGATGTCACCATTTCAATGTCTGTTCCCTGTATGTTTACTGGTGCTGTGAGGGGTTGTCCTTGCCTGCGGCAGTCCACCACCAGCTCCTTAGTTTTCCTCGCATTGATCTGGAGGCAGTTCCGATGGCACCAGTCCACGAAGTCCTGGATAAGTCCTCTGTCCTCAGCTTCATCTCTGTTAGAGATGAGGCCGACGATCGCAGAGTCGTCAGAGAACTTCTGAAGATGGCATTTCTAAAGCTTTGAGACTCCAACTAACCACAGAGAGAGCCATTATTTACAAATGGTAAAAAACATGGAACAGTGGTGAACCTTCCCAGGAGTGGCCGGCCAACCAAAATTACCCCAAGAGCACAGCAACGACTCATCCAAGAGGTCACAAAAGACCCCACAAAAACATCCAAAGAACTGCAGGCCTCACTTGCCTCAGTTAAGGTCAGTGTTCATGACTCCACCATAAGAAAGAGACTGGGCAAAAATGGCCTGCATGGCAGGGTTCCAAAACGAAAACCACTGCTGAGAAAAAAGAACTTAAAGGCTCGTCTCAGTTTTGCCAGGAAACATTTTGATGATCCCCGAGACTTTTGGGAAAATAATCTGTGGACTGATGAGACAATAGTTGAACTTTTTAAAAGGTGTGTGTCCCATTGCATCCGGCGTAAAAGTATCACAGCATTTCAGAAAAGGAACATCATACCAACAGTAAATTATGGTGGTGGTAGTGTGATGGTCTGGGGCTGTTTTGTTGCTTCGGGACCTGGAAGACTTGCCGTGGTAAATGGAACAATGAATTCTGCTGTCTACCAAAAACTCCTGAAGAAGAATGTCCGGCCATCTGTTTGTGACCTGAAGCTGAAGAGCACTTGGGTTCTGCAGCAGGACAATGATTCAAAACACACCAGCAAGTCCACCTTTGAATGGGTTAAGAAAAACAAAATGAAGACTTTGGAATGGCCTAGTCAAAGTCCTGACCTGAATCCGATTGAGATGCTGTGGCATGACCTTAAAAAGGCTGATCATGCTCAAACCCTCCAATGTGGCTGAATTACAACAATTCTGCAAAGATGAGTGGGCCAAAATTCCTCCACAGTACTGTAAAGGACTCATTGCCAGTTATCGCAAATGCTTGATTGCAGTTGTTGCTGCTAAGGGTGGCCCAAGCAGTTATTAGGTTTTGGGGCCAATCACTTTTTCACACAGGGCCATGTAGGTTTGGATTTTTTTTTTCTCTTAATAATAAACACCTTTATTTAAAAAAACCCAAACAACTACATTTTATGTTTACTTGTGTTATATTTGTCTATTATTTAAATTTGTTTGATGATCTGAAACATTTACGTGTGACAAACATACAAAAAATGAGAAATCAGAAAGGGGGCCAACACTTTTTCACACTACTGTAAATACGCTATGCATATGGAATGTTATGAACACAATAATGAGAATATGTCCCGATTTAATGTTGATTTTATTCTTTTTGTCATGTCCAGCTGCAGAAAGTCCCCTGACCAGAATACCGTTCTGATTATTAATGTCATAAACTCGCCCCTCAGGGCAGGGCGAAGACCCAAATGCTGGATCATGAGTTGCAAAAACATTTAACCCTTTAACTTTCTGGCTGTCATAAAACATGTGTGTCACCTGCTGCCTATGTCGCAGGTTCGCGCCTGTCATGTGATGTATCCCAAAAGCACAGAAAACCCAGTTGTAACAAAAATTTCACAGCACAAGATGTCAGACACGTATAGCTTACTGCTCTTCACTGGAGGGCTGGAGGACTTCACCCAAACAAGCCGCCTCAAAACATCATTTCTGGAAACACGAAGAAGAGAATGTAAACAAAGGGTCCATCCCAACATATATTTCCACACGGAGGAAACGTTTGCTCCAAATTTTGCAAACTATGATTCTAAAAAGAGATTATTTAACTTCTGAAGAGAAATATTTATGTTTTGTGACAGCAGAAGATGGTCGGGAGTGTGTACACTTTCGTCTGTCATCAACAGAGCTGCACATCATGACAGAGAACAATTGTGCCGGTTCAGTGGCGTAATGTAACCGAAATTGAGGTGGAATAATTCATGACATACTGTACATGTGACAGTTTCTGGACGTGGGAGGGAAAGCAAAAATGACTGGCAGAAGACGAAATAAGGACCATGGATGATGAAAATGGACGAATGAGGACACGATGAGCGGTAGGTGTGATTGTTTTTTATCTGTTTGTGTACATTCTGTGGATTTTCTGGTTCATATACTTTGAAGATAAGGTAACAAAAAAAAACCCAAAACCAAAACAGTGACAAAACAACAAAACCATCCTTTGTGTAAATATGTCCAAAGTCCACTTTTGACCGAAAGTTATGTAATTTGATACGGCTGCTGTCTCATTATGCAAATTAGATGCATAAATTTACTCCTAACTCAAACTTTGGATCATATTCTACATCTTTCTACTTAACAGTAAGCCATTATCTCTTACTGCATTCAAGTTAGAGCCTTTGGAATTTGTCATATCTAAACTGAATATTGTCTTGAAAAAAATCTTGCCCGCCAGAGGGAGGTGAGCTAACGGGAGCACTGCTGTGCCATAGACAGATAACAGGTTAATAACAAAAACACAAAATGTAACACAACAAAAATTTACACAAGCTGGCACAAACGCACGAGTAAATAGCCAGGGAGCCAATAATAACAACAGCCTGGATGGAACACTGTCATGAACGGGGTTGTTGTTCCAAAGCCATTCCATGATCTGTGGCTGTAGTCTCCTGATTGTTGTTAATTATTTCCAGCTGGCAGGTGATTAGAGCCTCTGAGTCTGGGCTCCCTGCCAGTCTACAGCCACGCCTCCTCCTCTCAGGCATTCACCAGCTGTGCCATCACTCTTTGTGTTTCCACACATGTACACACACACACACACACACACACACACACACACACACACACACACACACACACACACACACACACAATCATTCTTACTCACATGCTCTGACATTCACTCATGCACCTGCTTAGCCACACTCCTGCATCCACTTGACATCATCAGCTCACTCGGTATTTATGTTTGTCAGGTGATGCACTCAGTGTGGCAGCAATAGTCAATGGTGACTAGTCAATTAGTCAATAGCCATTAGTCCAAGTCTGAGGCTACTCTATGTAACCCTTGCCTTATGTTAATTAGGTAAGGGAATTAATTAAGTGTAGACCATTTGCTAGGTTCGTAAGGGTTACAATAGGGAATCAGAGTGAGTGTGGAATGAAATAGCTGGAGGCAAGAAATGAGCAATTCATGTCTGTTATTAATAAATATAGTAGGAGCAAAATATACAAACAATATACAAATATACAACGGCCGGCATGAAATAAAACCCCAAGGTGTCCTACTGAGCTCAGTGTTTGTTTGTCCTTTCGGGTTAGTCGTTTGACCAGTCAAGATGTCTTGTAACTCCAGACTCAGGTTTGTTTTCCTCTTTTAAAGCGGCGACTTGGGTCGTTACCACTTTAAATCCTGGGCACTGGAGAGAGGAGGGATGTCCTTCAATCGAGATCTTGGTTAGATCTCAGATCAATCTCGGTTTAGTCTCGGGTCAGGCTCGCCATCTCCATTCGGAGAGAATCCAGGATCCAGAAGGTTTTTGGTCGGCAACCAAAAAAAACCTAGCCTGCACGACAATAATGGTATTATTGTTTACAGCTAGAGTAATTCATCTTCCAATCCCTTCTTATATAACACCATAGCTTAGTGTTTAAATTCTTCTCTCATATTACTATTATCACAATCCAGCAATATAGTAATATCTTACATTGCACATCTTACATCTTACATGCATGTGTTCTTTTTTTCTCACAATCTCTCTGGTAGCACATGAAATACCCTTTTTTTCATGTAACCAATTAAATGAATTCCTCTGTTCATCTCTATATCATTTAACCATGAAATTATGATTAATCCCTTTCAACCTTGTCTGAGCTACTGGGTTTAGCATAACCTATGGATTTACATAGTAGACTAACACCATGTGCTTTTAGCATCAAACTACACATTGCATTCGACCGAAATAGTGCGTATGAACTAAAAGTACTTCAGCATACTGTTGGGAACTGAAATCACATTTAGGAAAACCATACAGACACAAAGACAGCCTTTTCCATTGCTTTTAAACAGGAACAATCCACTCGCGACTAGCATTAGCATAGCGCTAACCTTAGCATGTATCTGACTCACTAAGATGAGATTTCAGTGTGAATACAGCAAAGGATACAGCCACAATGCTCCTCACGCTCGTGCTCCCGTCAATTTAGGATAATAAAGGTTGCAAATTAGCATTTGGAGAGTGTTTAGATTCATTTATAGCATCTTTCTGAATGAACTTACCAAGAAGAGGTATCTGTGTGAATCGCTTCACACCCTCCCTCGTCCGCGCTCGTATCGTTAAAGACTGAATTCCGAGTGCGCGCTGGCTGCCTCTACTCGGAAGGCGGGGTTAATATCGCTCTTAACGAATGGAAAGACCCAGATCACCCAACGTGACCATGAACCGGAAGTTCAAAAGTTGGATGACGGGGATCGCACTTCCTCTTCCCCAAGATAGTCGGTTTTCAAAATAAAATCACACACTTTCATTAATACAAATGAAATCTGAGAAAAAGGGTCATTTTCTCAGCTGGGTTACATCTAGGCTTACGTTGATGTCCTGGTACTCGCTGGCTTTCTGATGTATTGGACTTTTGCGGGTGTTGTTGTTTCCAGAGTCAGCTGCACTCTGACGCCTATGTAAGTCTTCAACCTTATTATTATCTGCCCTTTCTCTCCACTCTAGTCCTGTCTGGGAGCATGTGGGGCTCTTCCTCCTCCTGCCAACTGAGCTCGGTCATCCGTCACTTTGTGCCAAGACTGTTCCTCATTGAACATTTTGTGTATTTTGTGTTTTTCCCTTTTTGTTAAAAAAACACGCTCATTACACCTGCATATTGAGCCTGCATTAATTCATTGGTGCGCTGCGCAAATTACATAGCGTACATGACAGTTTTCTGCCGCCAGCAAAGAGCCCAGCGGTGAAGTGCTTGTTGTCCTTTTTCACCCTTTTTGTGTGTTCTCACCCACCTGTTCTGGAGCATGATGTCCTCAGCGCAGCGTCTCTACACCGGCAGAAGCAGACGAGCGGCGGGGCATCCTAGCATGGAGGAGGAGTGGGCAGCCATTTTCATCCGGGGTTTCATGCATGACGCAGATGAAGCCTACGGCCCTGGGGAGAAGTGGGACTGCATGAACGGGGCTTTGGATATTCTGAATACTCACCCCTGCCTCTGGAATTTTCCTCAGTATGCCGAACTGTTGTCCTCCATCTGCACGCTCCAGCAGGCTTTCCCTGACCTGAGGAGATGGGCGTTCTGCGCTAAGCCGAAGCGGAGGCGCTCGTCTCAGTTGGCGGCCATTCCTCCTTCTGCTCCATCTCCAGCTCCAGCTTGGCCATTGTCAAGTCAGCAGCAGCGACAATGTCATCCTATTCCAGATCCCTGTAGGAATAATCCAGCCCCTCTTGCAGTCTCCATCCCTACACCGAGCTCGGCCAACCCCGTGGCGGACCTTCGTTAAGGGGTAGTCCCGTCTACCAGATCTCCCTCCACATCTGCTCCGAGGGCTCCTCCCTCGGTCTCTCCTCAGACTACCAAGGAGCACTTGATTTCCTCACCGGTGGCTCCCGTTTCCGTGGCCAGAGGGGCGCCTCCTCCATGATCCTCAAGGGGGCCCACCACGGAGAGAGACAACAAACTTGCTGCAGCAGCAGGCAACAACCAAATACAGGAGTGCAGACAAGTTTTGTTTCATTCTATTCCTGTTAATAATGAAATGTCTTGTCTAATTCCCGGTAGAGAGACTCAGGATAAGCAGTCCCCTGAGTTCTCCCCACCTGCTGCTGTTATGAACTGCTCACCAGCCCTCTCTATACTCTCTCCTGTCCTTCCTGAATGTACACTGGCGCTGGAGCCAAACCATCAGGACCACGTCCGGGAGGATCATCCCCCCACAGCAATGGTGAGTCAGACCCCAGCCATCACACCGGAGGACCTTCCTGCACGGAGCACGCAGGCTGGGGTAATTTGTACTTCAGAGACCATCATGCCTGCTGTGGAGGTCACCGCAGCAGAGTCAGCACCCGAGCTGCAACTCCAGGAGGCCGAACCTGTGGGAACATTGCCCGGATCATCGGAGTCCTGGACGGCGGTGGAGCTCAAGCTAAGGCAAGTGCTCTCCTTTCTCTTTCTCCTTTCTATAATTGAGCATTTTTGTCTAGCACTAGGTGAGAAGAGCCAGCTGCAGCCGCACGCTGCACCTGGGCTTGCCTCACTGGGCTCCGCCACTGCCGGCGACCCTGACCCTTCCTCTTCTCTGTCCAAGTCCTCTTCCAGGGTCGCTGGAGAGAATCCAATGCCGCAGGACAAATCCAAGGATCCAAGCTCACCGCTAGAGGTAACTGTGGCTGCTGCTGTCCCCGGTGAGGTCGACCGGGATCCAGCTCCCCGTCTGCTGGAGGCCGTAGTTTGGGTTCTGCCTCAGTCTAGGTCTCTGTGGGTGCTGCATCCCACTTGGGGACCATCGTGGGTGCTGCGCCCCAGTGTCAGTCCCACATGGGTGCTACGCTCCAGTCTTGGCCTGCCATGGGCATTGTGCCTCAGCCCGAGGCTCACCGAGGGCGCAGCGTTGACCCAGACAGGGCCTACCGAGGGTGCAACAGTGACTCAGCCGGGGTCCACTGTGGGTGCAGCAGGGACCCAGCCAGGTTCCACCGGGGGTGCAACCATGGCCCGATCGAGGTCCTCCGTGGGTGCAACAAAGGCTCGGTCGGGGTCCACCGCGGGTCCAGCAGGGACCCAGCCAGGTTCCACAGGGAGTGCAACCATGACCCAGTTGGGGTCCTCTGTGGGTGCAACACAGGCCCAGCCAGGGCTCACCATGGAAACAATGAGGTCCCAGGCTGGGACCACCGCTGGTGCAACTCTGTCCTAGGCTGGGACCACCGCGGGTGCAGCCATTGCCCAGTACGGGTCCACCGTGGGTGCGACTGAGCTCCAGTCCCAAGTCGGGACTACCGAGGATGCTGCCAGCCAGTCTGAGGACACCGAGGTCTCTTCTCCCCTTCTGGAAGCAATCGGGGTGTCCCTTTCTCTTCCGCCGGGCACTGCCATGGTTCATCTGTCCCTGCCACCAGAAGCCACTGGGGTCCTTCTCCGGTCCGGCCACCCACCTCTTAGCCTTCCGGTGGGTAGGCTGCCGCCTCGTCCACCCCTCCGGTCCTGGTGGCTTAAATGTGCAGGCCAGCCACCCGAAGGACTGGGTCTCCCTGTGGAGGGGCCACCTCCTGGCCCGTCTCACCTGGCCTGGTGGCTGAAGAACGCCGGCCAGCTACCCAAGAGACTGTGCCGTTGGGTTAGGTGGTCAATTTTCCCAGGCAGGCCACCCGACTCACCTTGCCTGATGGTCTGGCTAGTGTTGGACTTTGGTAGACCAGCTGGCCTGGTTCACATGGCTGTTCGTGGGCTCTGGGACTTTGGCTGGCCCCCTGAACTTTGGGACTCTTGGGTCTTGGGGGGATTAGGCTTTGCTTTGGGGTTGGGAGTTTTTGTTTCTTGTGTTATATTGTTGTACAATTTTTCATTAGTTAATTCCCTCCTGACCTGTTCTCCCCCCCCCACCCACTCGGGTTTGTGTGATTGTTCTCTGGGTGGGGGGACAGGTTTTCTTTTGTGTTTTGATGGTACGGTGGGTGTCTGAACCCCACCCCTTGGGAGGGGGGGGGGTTCTGTCATGAACGGGGTTGTTGTTCCAGCCCTGTTCCATGATCTGTGGCTGTAGTGTCCTGATTGTTGTTAATTATTTCCAGCTGGCAGGTGATTAGAGCCTCTGAGTCTGGGCTTCCTGCCAGTCTAAAGCCATGCCTCCTGCTTTCAGTCATTCACCAGCTGTGCCATCACTCTTTGTGTTTACACACACACACGCACACACACACACACACACACACACACACACATGTGCTCTGACATTCACTCATGCACCTGCTTAGCCACACTCCTGCATCCACTTGACATCATTAGCTCACTGGGTATTTATGTTTGTCAGGTGATGCACTCAGTGTGGCAGCGATAGTCAATGGTGACTGGTCAGTTAGTCAATAGCCATTAGTCCAAGTCTGAGGCTACTCAAAGTTTACGTTGATGTCCTGGTACTTGTTGGTTTTCTCCTGTATTGGACTTTTGCTGGTGTTGTTGTTTCCAGAGCCAGCTGCGCTCCGACACCTATGTAAGTCTTCCTCCTTATTATTATCTGCCCTTTCTCTCCGCTCCAGTCCTGTCTGGGAGTGCATGGGGCTCTTCCTCCTCCTGCAAACTGAGCTCGGTCATCCGTCTCTTTGTGCCCAGACTGTTCCTCATTGAACATTTTTTGTATTTTGTGTTTTCCCCTTTTTGTTAATAAACACGTTCACTTCACCTGCATATTGGGCTCGCATTAATTCATTGGTGCACTGCGCAAATTATGCAGTGTACATGACAAACACTGGCTGAGGCGTGGGGCACACGCCGATCAGGAAAAATAGCTTACGCTCAGACAGGGGACTCCCGTCTGAACATATAGAAAAAATGAGGCATAGAACTAACTTCTGGGTATTGAGAAGGACGCTGTGCAGAAAAGCAGTGCAGCGGTCCTTAACCCTTTAACTGTCCACATTTCACGGACGGGTCACATCCCCCAGTGGCACAGTGCAACAACTGCACCTGTCAACTAATTGACGTGCTCCGGCTATACTGAGAATTTGTACTGATCTGTATTGATTTGACAGTTCAAAAGGTGGCAGACACGCGTCGGAGGAATCATGGCTGACATGGAATACAGCAAAGAAGAAGAAATCCTCATTATTCTTCTTCCTTTTTCCACTTTGAGCTCACAACACCAATGTGCATTTTACAGGAAAAATAGCTACGTAATACTAACGAAATTCACGTAGGATAATCATAAGAGTTTGTAGATGTGGTAGAGAGTGTAAATGACCGACCAAACGCAAAACAACGACCACAATAAACAAAAACTGAGCTCACAACACCAAGATGGCCGCATCCGTCATCGTCATGGAGCCTCAGAGAAATTGCATCATTCTGGAAAAATAGCCACGTAATACAAACGAAATTCATGTGGGATAATCATAAGAGTTTGTAGATGTGATAGAGAGTGTAAATGACCAACCAAACGCAAAATAATGACCACGATGGGTGAAAACGGACCGGTGACGTGAGCGAGCGAGCACCCCCCCCCCCCACACCGCCACAGGTAAGAGACAAATATATGGGTTTTTTTTAACATTTTATTGATTTTCTGGTTCATATACTTTGAATATTAGATAAAAAACATACCCCTGTAGACAAAATGGTGTCAAAAAACCCAAACCATTCTTTGTGTAAATGTGTCCAAAATCCACTTTTGACTGAGTTATGTAATTTATATAGCTGCCGCAACATTATGCAAATTAGATGTGTAAATTTATTCCTATCTGAAACTTTGAATCATATTCTACATCTTTCTAATTGACAGTAAGCCATTATCTCTTGCAACTTTCAAGTTATAGCCTTGGAAATCTGAACTATTTTATTGACAAAAATTTTTTACCACTCTTGACCACTAGAGACCTTGACCACCCTTTAACCGTCACAGTCGCCATACAGCAACTGGGACAGCTAAAGAGTTAAAGAGGCAAAAAGGGAAATGAACACAAAGGATAACCAATGAGGAACAGGTGTGGGTGACATGAGCGAGAGTAATCAGAACAAACTAATAACAGCTGTGACAGCCCACGAACTTGAGCTACAGAGGAAACAACACACGCGACTGTTGCAATAAATGTACAACCCGGAAATGCTACATATTAATACAGAGGATAAACAAAGAATGATGACACAATAATACATTACAAAAAGAGAAGAGAAAGAGAAGGCAAGGGTAGGCTCATGCCGGACAGGCAGATCATACTAATAGTACAAAAGTAAATAATCAAAGACACAAAATGAAACTAGACGGGACTAGGAACAATTAAACTAGGAAACAGGAATACAAATAACAAACAGAAATAAAAGGCAACATAAAATCATCATACATATAAATACAAAACAGAAATGGGGAAATTACAGAAAATAATCAAACACAAACTGAAAGCATGAGCATGGTGCTCCCCCTGTGCTCAGCATCATGACAATTATATGTGACCCATGCTGGCAAAATGAGTCACAATGAGGACATTTTTAAAACAGGTAATGTTATTTTCATATTCTGTATTGAAAGACCTTCAAAATGATATTTAATTTGTAGGAATTGGGCAAAAACTGACCAGCAACAAGCCAATTTTGTTTATATTTTGGCTGGTTTGAAAACTCGTATTTGATCGGTCCTGAAATATGTCTTCTGCAAAAACGTGTATTTTTATAAAATAGGAGTTCCAAGCTTTGCAATGATACCAGGCAGAGACGGGGGTTTGCCCGGGACTTGTCACCAGCAAACAAAGAAAGAATTTTGATTTTTAGCTTCACCTGCTTGTAGCTTGTAATTACCCGGTACGCATTCCGACTCATTTTGCCAGCATGGGTCACATATGTATTAAATGCATAGCGTGCAGATATGATTAACTTCCTTTATTGTGTTTGGAGACATTTCAGGAAGATCTTGTGTTGTAGATGCTTAATGTATGTGAAGCAGTGGACTGGTTTCTGGTGAATGTCACCAGAACTGTACAGTATTGTGCTGTATGACTGTGCTGGATGAATAAACATCACAGTAAAAAAGCATATGAAGTGAAAACATTCGTTTTAACCTTCGCATCAAGGTCTCAAATACTTCAGTGCAATGTAATTGTTTATACAACAGTTATTTCTGACCAAGCAATTTGATTGGACAATCGGGATTCCAGGAGTTATTATAATCTCCGATAATTTCACTCCAGTTTGACTGGATATGTATCACTCCGATTCAAAGGTCTTCTTCTTCTTCTTCTTCTTCTTCTTCTTCTTCTTCTTCTTCTTCTTCTTCTTCTTCTTTCGGCTGCTCTCTTTAGGGGTCGCCGCAGCGGATCATCTGCCTCCATCTCATCCTATCCCTTGCATGTTCCTGTGTAACACCAATCTTCTCTGTGGTCTTCCTCTTTTCATCCTGCCTGGCAGCTCCATCTTCAACATCCTTTGTCCAGTATATCCACTATCCCTCCTCTGCACATGTCCAAACCATCTCAGCCTTGCCTCTCTTACTTTGTCTCCAAATCGCTCAACCTGAGCTGTCCCTCTGATACATTCATTTCTAATCTTGTCCCTCCTAGTCACTCCCAATGAAAATTTTAGCATCTTCAACTCTGACCCCTCCAGCTCCACCTCCTGTCTTTTGTCAGCACCACCATCGCCACACCATACATCATAGCAGGTCTCAGTACCATCTTGTAAATCTTCCCTTTCACTCTAGCTGCTATCTTTTTGTCACAGCCGACTGCTGGTTGGCACTTTAAGGCAACATTAATGGAATACAGCTAAACAATGGACATTTTTCCGAAAATAACATTTGAGTTAAATTACACTGGTCAACACCAAATTTATTGTCTAAGTTTTTTTTTTAGCTGATTTAGGATAATTTTGATGTGCTGAATCCAAAACTCACATTGGTTTTGCTCAATCAGGTCAACTTTTTGAATTATGGCCACATGTTGTTTTATACATTTTTGTTTACATGCACAGGTATTTTCGCTTTATATGATGCAAAAAATTTTTTTAATGTCTTGAAATTCTCTGAATTTTGAGCAATGATGACGTAACATTCAATTTAGATGTACTCGCCTTTATATAAAGGTAGGTACATGCACAGTACTAAGTAAATACTAAGTAAGTACAGGTTTTTACTTAGCACCTGATCGAGAGAAACAGATGTAACTTTCGGATTCAGCGGTGCAAAATTGTCTTAAATCAATTGAAAAAACACAGACAACTTACAAAAAAATAATTTTTGTAACCCTGTGTTATGAATGGTCATCAGAAAAGAAGGAGGAGGAGGAGGAGAAAGGAAGGAGCCAGGCTATTTCCATGGAAACCTCCCAGTATGCAAGAATTTTGTCAGCTGACCTGAACAATTTGGAGAAAAGCAAAAATGAGGATAACACAGTAAAAACACAATACTTTTGTGGTGATGGACTCTTTGTTTCATCTGAAAATGCCAAGAAAAGTGAATGAATTGTGCCGAAGAAATTGCTAGCTAGAGGTGTAATGACCACGTTTTGATCTCCGGTCTTTCACTGTACCGACTTAACAGGTTTGTTTAATAAATACTTATTACTTTTGCACTTGACAATTTTTAATTTGTTTACATGTGTGAAATGACAATAGGCATCGTCATGCTGAATGAGATGTTTAGCAACAGTTACTGGCTACATTTAGAAGGGTCTATTTTTTCTCAGCTGTGCAGAATAACTGGTTAAACAAACAAATCATAATATTTTGTCCAGTATTGCTGTCATTCAATAAATTGTGCTTCCCAGAACTGTTGTATGAAAGCAATATTTCACTCGACGTCATTACGGTATCATGAATACAACTACGGCTGTGATATGACTGATTTAGACGTATCACAGCCACAGTTACTATAATCACGATACCTAACTTCATCTGTAATATTGCTTAATTATTTTCATTCTATAAGTGAGCAAGACAGTTAGAGATGTTAAATATTTGTTATCATGTAAAACATAAGTGTCAGTTCAATATTCTTTGTCTTTTTCTGTTGGCAAGCAAGAAGAATGAGAAGACAGAAAAAGAAAAGAATCACATACAAGAGAAAATCTTGAAAAGTTGCTGTATTATTTGTTAGTATTATCATCATCATCACATTATAGTAATAATAATAATAATAATAATAATAATAATAATAATAATAATAATAATAATAATAATAAAATTACCTACCATATGTGTTTAGACTTGCCATCCCCACAATTACAATTCTTTTTGAATGAGCATCATTATAAAAAGCATATGAATATAAGAAAGAAAAACATTTAAAAAACTAGAAAAGCACTCAGAGAGTGCATTCCTCCACCAAGGCTCCTTCTGTTGGACATGGATCACCTCCAAAATGTGATGGGTTTGTGTGTAGGCCACAAGACAGTTCTGGTGAAAATTGCAGCAAAGTCTAACTGGTAATTTTGGAGGATTCTCGTAAACACATTGTGAGAAGATAAGAGCCTTGGCGGAAGAATGCATTCTCCGATCATCACCAAAATGTAATGGGTTCCTCTCTAGCCCAAGGGCCACCTCTGGTGAAAATTTCAACCAAATCCATCAAGTAGTTTTTGTGTAATCCTGCTGCACAAATTCAAACAAGGTCCTTGGTGGAGGTATGCACTCTTAGATCATCACCAAAATTTAATGAGTTCATCCTTGACCCAAGGGTTACCTTTGGTTAAATTTTCATCAAAATCCATCCAACAGTTTTTGCATAATCCTGCTAACAAACGGGCGGACGGACAGATGGACGGACAAACAGACAAACCCCCCCAATTACAATACCTCCTGGGCGGAGGTAATCACTTGCACACACAGGAGACAATTGTGAAAAGCTGATACCTGGGTGCTGAAAATGGTCACATCAGTGTTTAAATCAATTAACCTCTTAAAATTCTGACGTTGTGACGTCAGTAACAGAACACAGTGCTTGGCTGCCCATTGTACACGCAAGATGGAAGCGGTAGAAAACATCGACGATGATTCCAGCACATGTAGTCTGGAATTTGTTTGTGTTGTCCAATCTTCAAACGATTATAGTTCAGAAGAATGGGATGATAATGAAGAATCTGGGGGCATCATACCTTATAGGTTTGAGCCGTGCCAAGCAGGCATCGTGCCTAGCGAGTCAGACTCAGAGAGTGACGTGCAGAGGCCCACATGCTCGCCGTAGCAGCAGTGGCAAACACACGGCAGGAGAACACCAAGTGGTATGCTTTTGTTACAGATAATGCAACAAATTATTTGTTCATAAATATAATTTATTTAAACCTGATTTTACAATAAAATCATAGCAGTGTATTCTCTGTGGCTCAGGCATCGGGTTTATTATGTATTATCTTTTGAGTTCTTGTTGTTTTTATGTTTTGTACATGTGGTTTATGTGCCGTTTTGAACAACTTTCAGGTGGGCAGTGTCCAAGATTCACCGGTTCAACCACGCCCCCCTCTCTCTTTGACAGTCAGCTGTTCATGTTTTGTGTGCATCATCTGCTGTGTTGTCAGCCAGCCAATATTGCCAACACTATCACGATGTGTTAGCCACTCCACACAGCTGTGGTTCTGTTGCGCCCCTTGAAGCGATGTTGCCCCTGGGGCGCAGCCGTGGTTAACACGTCTCCTCTCCATGCGTTCGCTGGGCGATGCTGGCCCCGAACGCCAACTGTAAGTGTTTCCGTTTATTTTTGTAAGTCTTCACCTTTTTGGGAACTGTTGTCATCAGTCTTATGGTCAATACATGTGCTGTGGTGAATTCTGTGCATAAATCCATTCATTCTTCCCCTCCTCATGCGCTCCTTGTCAAGACCCTCCGTGCGCACCAACGCAGTGCACAGAGAGGGAGGATGAAATAATGAGGATTTACGTGCAGGGCTCACCACAGCACATTCAATACAGAATGACAGACTATTCCCAAAAAGGTGAAGACGTACAAAAAAACACAAACACATTTGCTAATGGCGTTCGGGGGCCGGCATCGCCCAGTGAACGAATGAGAGGAGACGTGTTAGCCACAGGTGCGCCCCAGAGCCGACATCGCTTCAAGGATGCACGAGAACCATAGCAAACATGGAGTGACTAACACGTCGTGAGAGTGCTGAAAATACTGGCAGACTAGCAGCACAGATGACAATACTATGGACCAGCAGTGCATGGCGGACCTGGGGAACACTGAAGGTACAGCCGTAGGCAGCAGCACACACTTGCGTTGTACCAAACAACCAAGTGACTCTTTTAAGGAGGGAACAAAATGAAAACAGTCGAACTCAAAATGATCAGAGCACAGAAGAGACCAGTGGGAGGCCTCCCACTTGTCACGGGTACATCTGAGCTGCTTCATCCACTTCGAATGTAACTCAGGATCTTTAGGAAACTTTAATAAACTAACACCGTCCTTATGAGTTTTGAAACAAAAGCCTGCAACACAATGTGAAGGCATAGCCATAAAACTAAAGCAAGAAAACAAAGACAATGTGCTACAAAGCTGCAGGCAATCCAGTTAACAACACCGGAGTCAGTTCTGTCGCTTACGTCATGGTGGTCCCGCCCTTCATTTGGTGGGCGGCACCACAGTCCAGTCAGCGGTTGCAGTTTTTTGATGATAACTAGTTTATGCAGGCGCGGTTGTAAATATTATATTGATAATCGACAATGACTTTTGGGTTTACACAACATGCTAAAAAATGTCAAAATCGTGTCATCAGACCTTTAAGGCTTGAAGGCAGGGTGGTGCAAGAACTGTGCGCCCCACCCCCACCCCGCTCTGCGACGTCTCCACCAGCCACCCGCACCCGGTGGTTCTGAGCTCTTGGTGCCGCCGCATTTTTGAGTGAGTACACTCCCTTTCACATCCAGGCATGCGCGCTTCATTGAAGCTAGTGGGGGTGAAATTCGACTGGCCATGCTTGTGCAAGGATGCGAAAGAGTGGGCTGAAGCTTGTGTTGCATGCCAGGGGGCAAAAGCACACCAGAGCCCCCCTCGAGCCATTCCAAATCCCAGCCAGGAGGTTAGACCACATCCATGTGAATTTGGTGGGACTCCTCCCACCGTCACAAGGTTTCACGCAGCTTTTGACAGTCATGGCCCGCACCACGCGCTGGCCTGAAGTGGTTCCACTGGCTTCTATCACATCCACGGAAGTGACTCACGCTTTTTTGTCAGCTTGGGTTGCACGTTTCGGATCCCCATCGGACATCACTTCCGACAGGGGTCCGCAATTCATTTTGGAACTCTGGTTAGCGATGGCCCAGAGCCTGGGGGTCAAAATTCACCATACTACCGCATACAACCGCCAGGCTAATGGGTTATGCGTTTTCATAGGTCACTTAAGGCAGCGCTCAGAGCTTCACTCACAGATACAGATTGGGTTGACCACCTTCCCTGGGTTCTTTTAGGGTTGCGCTCCACGCCTAAGGAGGATCTGGCAGCCTCCCTGGCAGAACTTATTTTTTCTCAGCCGCTGCAGATTCCCAGAGAGGAAAACCCCGCACCCTGGGCCGAGCCGATCGCGCAATTTTTGCACAGTACGGAGGCTTTTAACGTGCCAGGCAGGGCCCACCATTGTTTTCCCCACACTTTCGTCCCCAAGAGTTTACAGAACACCGGTTTTGCATGATGCGCACCAGACCTCGCTGCACCCACCGTACAATGGACCGTTCAGGGTGCTGGAACCTGGGGCAAAGCATTTTGTGTAAGACTTGGGGGGTGTAAGGAGACCATCTGTATCGACAGGCTGAAGCCCGCTTTTGTGTTGGCAGACGAGCAGGTGGTGTTGGCCCAAGCTCCCCGGCGTGGACGTCTGCCGTTGGGGGCTCCGCAAGTTGGTGTTCCCTCAGTAGGGACCGGCGCTCATGAAGCTAATGTATCCCCCCCTCCCTTTTTCCCTCCACAAACTGACGTGCCCGCCTGTACACCTCACCAGCAGGGTGAATTGGAGGTGCTGATTCTCATCCCAGCCGCTTCACACTCAGCGGAAAACCATCCCAGCAAGAGCTGTAGGTCATTGCTGGATGAAGCCAACACGACAACATCATCTGCAAACAACAGAGATGAGATCCTGTGGTCACCAAGCATGACACCCTCCATTCCCTGGCTGCGCCTAGAAATCCTGTCCATAAAAATTATGAACAGGATCGGTGACAAAGGGCAGCCCCGGCGGAGTCCAACTCTCACTGGGAATGAGTCAAACCGAGTGTTGGCAATACGAACCAAACTCTCACAACGGTCGTACAGAGACCAAATAGCTCGTAACAACGAGCCCAATACCCCATACTCCCGAAGCACCCCCCACAAAAATCCACGAGGGATGCGATCAAATGCCTTCTCCAAGTCCACAAAACACATGTAAACTGGTTGGGCAAACTCCCACGAACCCTCAAGAATTCTCGAGAGGGTAAAGAGCTGGTCCGATGTGCCACGGCCTGGATGAAAACCACATTGCTCCTCCTGAATCCGAGGTTCGACCAACGGCCGGACTCTCCTCTCCAGTACGTTGGCATAGACCTTCGCAGGGAGGCTGAGGAGTGTGATCCCTCTAAAGTTGGAGCACACCCTCCGGTTCCCTTTTTTAAAGAGAGGAACCACCACCCCGGTTTGCCATGCCAAAGGCACTGCCCCCGACCTCCACACAATGTTGTAGAGGCGTGTCAACCATGACAGCCCGACAACATCCAGGGCCTTGAGGTACTTAGGGCGAATCTCGTCCACCCCCGGGGCCCGGCCACCAAGGAGATTTTTAACCACCTTGGCGACCTCAGCCCCTGTGATAGGTGAGTCATCCCCCTCGTCCCCAAACCCTGCTTCCTCTGTGGAAGGCATATCAGTGGGATTGAGGAGATCCTCGAAGTATTCCTTCCACCGCCCGACGATATCCCCAGTCAAAGTCAACAGTGTCCCATCCGCATCATACACAGTGTGGACAGGGAGCTGCTTTCCCCTCCTGAGCCGCCGGACAGTTTGCCAGAATCTCTTTGAGGCTGACTGAGAGTCTTGTTCCATGGCCTCACCGAACTCCTCCCATACCCGGGTTTTTGCTTCAGCAATCACCTGAGCTGCAGTCCGCTTGGCCTGCCGGTACACCTCAGCTGCTTTGGGAGTCCCACAAGCCAACCAAGCTTGATAGGACTCCTTCTTCAGCTTAATGGCCCCCCTCACCATTGGTGTCCACCACTTGGTTCGGGGGTTTCCACCACGAGATGCACCAACCACCTTGCGGCCACAGCTCTGGGCCGCCGCTTCAACAACAGAGATGGAGAACATGGCCCATTCAGACTCCATGTCTCCAGACTCCCTCGGAATGTGGTTGAAGTTCTTCCGGAGGTGGGAGTTGAAGACCTCCCGGACAGGGGCCTCAGCCAGATGTTCCCAGCACACCCTCACTATACGTTTGAGTCTACCAGGTCTGAATGGCTTCCTCCCCTGCCATCGGATCCAACTCACCACCAGGTGGTGATCAGTTGACAGCTCTGCACCTCTCTTTACCCGGATGTCCAAGACATACGGTCGTAGGTCTGATGACACGATAACAAAATCAATCATCGACCTGCGACCTAGGGTGTCCTGGTACCAGGTGCACATATGGACACCCTTATGCTTGAATATGGTGTTCGTTATGGACAAACTGTGGTTAGCACAGAAGTCCAATAACTGAACACCACTTGGGTTCAGATCGGGCAGGCCATTCCTCCCAATCACCCCCCTCCAGGTTTCACTGTCGTTGCCCACATGTGCATTCAAGTCCCCCAGTAGGACAATGGAGTCTCCAAGAGGAACACCCTCCAGCACCCCAGTCACAGACTCCAAAAAGGGTGGGTACTCTGAAACATCATTTGGTGCATAGGCACAAATGATGTTTCCCAACCCGAAGGCGCAGGGAAGCAACCCTTTCGTCCACCGGGGAAAACTCCAATATAGAGGTAGCAAGGTGGGAGGATACAAGAATACCCACCCCTGCTCGTTGCCTCTTGCCCGGGGCAACTCCAGAAAAGGCCAAGCTCCAGCCCCTCTCCATGAGACTGGTTTCAGAACCAGAGCTGTGTGTTGAGGTGAGGCCGACTATATCTAGCCGGTATCTCTCAACCTCGTACACCAGCTCAGGCTCCTTCCCCGCCAGAGAGGTGACATTCCGCGTACCAAAAGCCAGTTTAGAAAGCTTAGGATCAGTCCGCCAAGGTCTCCGCTTTTGACCACCACCTAATCCACATAGCACCGGACCCCCATGATCCCTCCTGCAGGTGGTGAGCCCACTGGAGGGCGGACCCATGTAATTCCTTCGGGCTGAGCCCGGCCGGGTCCCATGGGTGGAAACCCGGCCACCAGACGCTAGCCTTCGAGCCCATCCCCCAGGCCTGGCTCCAGGGTGGGGCCCCGGTAACCCCATACCGGGCGGGGTACACTGAATCCTTGATATAGAATTTATCATGAGAGTCTGTTGGATCGTTCTTAGTCTGGCCCTTCACCCAGGACCAGTTTGTCTTGGGTGACCCTATCAGAGGCAAATTTCCCCGGACAACATAGCTCCTGGGATCACTGGGGCACGCAAACCCCCCCACCATGATAAGGTGACGATCCATGAGTACTCATCTATGTGCGCAGCATATCTTGGCTGTTGTTGTTAGCATGCGTCACCTAGCCTAACCTAGACATACTGTTGTTTCTATCATTTTCTATTCCAAATAACAATGCATGGGCTCTAATAAATTTGTGTAACAAACTGAAACATGTCCCAGTGGTTATGTGGTTTCTTTTGTTATGAAATTGTGTGGGTATCCATTGGTTTTTGGTGTTAGTGTTACTGCTGGCTTTTCTTCCTCTTACAGCTAACTGTCGATGCCTCTTTTTTAGCCAGTGTTGCCATCTCGTCAGTAAGGAAAGCAGCTCTTAGAAGTCTCTAAATGATGTCATCACCTAATTTGCATAATTGGTCATTTGCATGTAATTGTAATGGAGGCTGTAGGACAGAAGAATAATGCCATGGGAGAGACAAAAAATGAGTAAAAAAAACCTCCCTAAAATATGTTTAGAACTACAAATTAACTTTCTTCTGTTTATTTTTGATTTGTTTGTTTTAATATTTCCATTTAAATAGGCCATCACTTCCCAAAATAGCTTTCAGAGTAAACTATATGCATGCATGTGATAGTATATTACCTTTGGTACACTGGAGAATGAATTTCTTATGAAATATGAATGATTTTCACCAGCTACTTTTCCAACCCGGAAGTAAGATGCCTCGATCTCTGAGGCTCCGCCTCTCCTTCTTGTGGCTGCCGCCCATTTCATGAAGATAATAAACTCCAACCATTTCTGACGAGTAGGCTCTTCTTTAGGAAGGCTGAACAAACTCCTAAATCTCTCACAGCCAAAGACACATTTACGCCACTTAGAAGACATTGTCTTACGTAAAAAAGCAAACACTTGTTGTCACTGAGCAGATTAGGTGTGAGAGGAACTGCTTCTTCACAGCGTCAATGCTAAAGTGAAAGAGTTTTGCCGATCACCGCTCCGTTAGCTGTGCGGAGAAAGTGGGTGTGTGCGTTAGCCTGGGGGCGGTGCTGGCAGCACAGGCACTTCCTGGAGTGGGCGGCTCACCCACGTTCATACGTATGAACGTGGGGACCCAATCATTATCAGGGACAGGGTGGAGCAGCAGCTCAGAGAGCAGGGTTGAGGAGGAATACTCAGAGATGTGTGAATGGAGCAAAATACCACTTTGGGGGTGTTTTTGGTGAGGAATTAACATTATAACATGCTTAAAAGCTCAAAAAAGTCGATTTTGCATGATATAGGCCCTTTAATGCTTTGTCTAGACCCACATTACATAAATCAATTTTGTCCTGCATTGTTAAATTACAATATCAAATTTAATCAAAATACTGTTATGTGCAGTGGAATTGCTAGCTCTACATCCAACCCTCCTTCTTCATCCCGGCTTGGGCCAGTGCAGGCAGTATGCCCATGTATCATTTCCAAGAAGCGGCTTCAACCAGCCTTTGAATTCAGGGTTCGATTCCCACTCCTTTTTGTATCCTTGAGCGTACAGTTTAGACTGCGACATGATAAGCTAGCTAGCTAGATGTTTAGCTTATATCACAGAGAGACACACACACAGTGGACAAGGTGAGTATGTGACTGAGCCTGTAAGTCAAATGCAGTAATTCATTTGCAGTCTGGACACGAGTGGCATGAGTCTCTTCTTTGACTGCAGCTGACTGCTGCATGAGGCTACTGTGAGACTGACCGTCTCACAGTAGCTTCTTGAGGACAGTAACTGCAGAGCAATAGTGCTTTTATGACAGAGTCTTCAAAACACCAGAAAAGTCCGATAACACCAGAAAAAGTCATTAGATTTGTCGCTAGTTGCTTTTGACAAAAAAAAAAAAGTCACCAAGAGGATTTGAAGTCACCAGATTTAGTGAGAAAGTTGCCAAGTTGGCTGATATGTATTAATACTGTATATAGTTAGTATTAGTAAGATGGTGGCCGGGGCAGACAGGGTTTAGAGGGGGTTGACGCTCTAGCCTGTGTGGTGGTGCGTCACGGGAGGTATAAGAAGAGGGTGCGGAAGAGACTCTGTCTCTTCCTGCGTTAAACCCCAAGAGAGAAGGTAGCCTGTGGTTCTGAGTGTGCTAATAAAGAGAGTGTTCTGCTGAAACCCCTGCCTCATCATTATCAACCCAGGTTTGGATGTAACATTTGGCGACGAGGTAAATTGGGGATACTTTAAGTATGGACCGTGCTATGACTACAATTTGACCATTTCTGGAGGTCCCAGGTGAGCCGCCGGTGCCATGGAGTAGGTGGTACTCGGGCTTCCAAAATTATGTCATGGCTCTGGACCTCGGTGAAATTAGCAAAGCCTGCGCAAGGGCAATACTGGTCCATCACCTCGGGTTGGAGGGACAGAGAATCCTGAGCACATTAGGGGTCACTGATAGCTATGATAAGGTGGCTGAAGTTATGGTATGCCACTTTCGCTCCACAGCGTTGCCAGCGGTCAGGAGAATCTGTGCAGTCCTTCGTCGCAGACCTTTTCCAGGTGGTGGGTGAGTGTCAGTTTGGAGCCACGGAGGAAGAAATGGTCGGGGATCAGTTAGCGGAGGACGTCTGCTGTTCTTCAGCAAGAGCGAGACTGCTGACATACACGGGCGAGCTGACACTGAGGATGGCCACGGAAATAGCTATGCAGTGTGAGGCAGCGGAGCATTTATCACAAGACCTCCGTGACAAAGGCACGTCGAGGCGTGGAGAACCGGGTGGGCCGTCACTGGCTGTGGGTTCGGACTTGGAAGAGGACTCAGACACAGAAGAGTATGCCACGGCTGTAGAGTTGAAGTCGCCCCTGGGCACGTTTAAGTATTTTGGCTGTGGGTCTGTGAAACACAAATATAAGTCGAGGGAGTGCCCAGCAAAAAATAAATGGTGCGGACGGTGCGGAATCTTACACCACTTTGCCAGAATGTGTAAAAAATTTGAGAAGCTGGATCGGAAAGGTGGAGCGGACTCCTCCACTGCGGTCCCCACAGTCATACATACAGTCTCCTCGGCCGCTAGTGGGTACATTTTTCGCAACATGCTGTTTGATGGAGTTGAAGTGCCGTTGTTTGTTGACAGGGGAGCGGTGGCGTCGGTGTTGAATTTGGCCACCGTTACAAGATTCTTCCCATTCTACCGAGTAAAGAAGATGGAGACTTGGTACTGTGGCTACGGCGGCGACAGAAGATGGAGGCTTGGTACCATGGCTACGGCGGCGACAAGCTGAACATCGCAGGGTCACTGGAATTCACGGTCCAGTACAAGTCTGCCATTATGGTGAATCAAGGATGAGGTTTGGGCCAGGAACGAGGCGTGGGCCAGAGACACTCACGAGAGGCGCAGACAGTGTGATGACCAGGGGCAGCTCCGGGTGTTGGCCACCAGAGAAGATGGGTACCTTGGTTTGTCGGACCTATCGTGGCGGCACCCTAACAAGCTGCATAGAGTGCAGAGTACGGGATGCCAGCGCAGTGGATCTGCAGAGGCTGGAAGGCGGAGACGTCTGGAGCAGGACCCTCCAGGGAGTTTCCCAGTGGGTTGCCTTCCTCGTCGGGCCGCTGTTGACTGAGTTTGATTTAAAGTGTTATTAACCTGAGTGCGGTGTTAAAGTTATTTTCTGACCCCTCATTGTGTATATTTCTGTTCTTTAGGTGGCATGTTGTTTGAAAAAAAAAAAGAGATCGAAAGAAGTTGGAGTTCACAACACTGCCTGTTTTTTGTTTTTTGTTTTTTTTTGTCTCACCACCGCTGTGTTTTGTATGTTTGTGGGGTGGGTGTATTAAGGGAGGAGGCCGCCTAAGGTATACAGTGATCCCTCACTTATCGCGGTTAATGGGTTCCAGAACCGACCGCGAAAAGTGAAAAACCGCGAAGTAGCGTCACCCCTAATGACGTCACCCATAAATAATACGTACGTTCATTCTCTCACTCGCTGTCTCATATGATACGTGTGTGTGTGTGTGTGTGTGTGTGTGTGTGTGTGTGTGTGTGTACGTGTACATACATACGTAGATGTAAATAAAGTGTACATAAATATGTTTTTATAACTCTTTTATTCTTATAACAAGATACGTAACTCAAGATGAAGATGATTTACTGCACAAGTTAATGAGAGCTTTACTGCTCCTCAGGTGACGCCTCATCGTCAGGTGCTAGAGGCGCAGGATCATCGAGGGCAGCTTTCGATAGAGCTGGAGAAGCTGCAGGAGGCGGCGTAGTGACTCAACGGGAAGACTATTTCGCACAAAATGGCACAAGAGAACAGCAAAAAGTTCCACGCGGCGAGACTAAGCAACACGAGCGATAAAGAGCAATGAATGCGGTCTTCCTTCGCTTCATGGGCGCTCGGCAGGGAGAGGAGGTGGGTGAAACGTCTCAGCCAATCAGCTTGCGGGGTGAAACGTCTCGGCCAATCAGCTTGCGAGATTTCCGAGCCGAGCCAACACGAGAACAGCGAACAGAGAGGTGAATTTTTTGAGTTGTACAGCTCTCCGTGTTGATACCTGATGGTCTAATGTAGTCTCCCTGCCTTCTGCTAGCGCCCGCCCATTATTTCTCAATTTTGAATTTTTGATGAATATTTTTGAAAAATCCGTGATGCACTGAGGGCGCGAAAGGTGAAGCGCGAAGTAGCGAGGGATCACTGTATTTAGTGGCATGTCTGTTGTAATTGTATATGTGTTGTGAAATGTGTGGGGATTGTTTTAGTTTTAGATACGCGGTTTATTTTATTTTCGACATTATAGGAATTAGGCGGCAGAATAATCTGCCTGGCCGTGAATGGGGTGCTGGTAGTCTACCCAGCCCCCCAGCCTGTGTTGTGTAAATGGATAGGCCTGTTTCTTTAATTTCTGTGTATACTGTTTTGAGATTAGTGCACGAGTCAGGTTTCAAAGTGGGGTGGGCCTAATCAATGTGCTTGAGGATTTTTCAAGGGGGGGAGGAATGATATGTATTAATATTGTATATAGTTAGTATTGGTAAGATGGCGGCCGGAGCAGACAGGGTTTAGAGGGGGTTGATGCTCTAGCCTGTGTGGTGGTGCATCACGGGAGGTATAAGAAGGGGATGCAGAAGAGGCTCTGTCTCTTCCTGCTTTAGAAGGCAGCCTGTGGTTCTGAGTGTGCTAATAAAGAGAGTATTCTGCTGAAACCCGTTCTTCATCATTATCGACCCAGGTTTGGATGTAACATTGGCAACACTGTTTTCAGTCTCTACCATCTCCTGTTTTTCAGCCTGTGGGTCTTTCAAGGTTCCTTTCTGAGATCTGTCGCACATGGGGCTCCATAAATGGGACCCAGTCAGATGATAGGAGAGGGCCTGTGTGCCACAGCAAGGATAGGAGCGACCTATACCATAACCAAGCCCCAAGAGTCAGTTGAGCAATGGGAGCAGGTCTCTGCTCCACAGTGAGTCTGCTGTGCAGCCTGATGGGTGCCAGCTCCACTCTGCTGATTGGAAGCCACAAAGGAATCATAGGAAGATCCAAAGGAGATTTGCCTGCTGGGATGGCAGACCCTCATTTGGTGAAAAACAATAGAAAAGTGCAGGGAGCAGACTTGTATAGCACTGACAAAGTTGTGGTTAGTCATCTGCATATATAGAAGAGGATGTGGTAACAGCCAGTGTTAGAAGGTGTGGCCAAGCATCAGGTTTATTTTGGTTTACACCAGAGCTCTAGTGTGACATCTAGTGGTGAATAAAAATCCTGAGTTTCTTTTAAAGGGATCATTGACTGAAAAACAGTGTCTTTGTAGGTTTTAACTGTCTCAAAATGGTCACATAATTAGTCAAAAATTTTCCAAACAGTCAATGATCTGAAAAAAGTACACTGCCTTTATCCCATTTTTCTGTCAGAGAAACTCCCAAAAACGTTGGTTCACTCTGGCCCATCTCTGAGTGGTTTTATTGTGATTCCACGGCGGATTGCCCACCCCGGCACACCGGTTGCTTTTATGGCCCGGTACCAGCACTACTGGCTGGTGTTATGCCAAGAACTCTCCCAGATTGGCGGGGGAGCTATTGGCATAACAATGGTATGTGTGATCCACCGCGGAATCATGACGAAACCACAGAGATGGGCTGCAGTAACACGAGGCACACCACCAAACCAGAAGATAACAGTGATGTCTATTAGGGTGACGAAGATCAGTAGAAAATAACAATACTGTCACGGACCTGGGCGGCGCGGTGGAGGAGTGGTTAGCACTGCGGCAGCACAGCAACTCACCCTTGGCCAGCCCACGACCAACAGTGATCTGTGTGGAGTTTGCATGTTCTCCCTGTGTCTGCGTGGGTTTACTCCGGGATTTCTCCCGTTTCCTCCCACATGCCAAAAACATGCAAGTTAGGTTAATTGGCATCAAACTGGGGATTCTAAATTGTCCTTAGGTATGACTGTGAGAGTGAATGGTTGTCTGTCTCTCTGTGTTGGCCCTGCGATTGACTGGTGATCTGTCCAGGGTGTACCCTGCCTCTCACCCAAAGATGCTGGGATAGGCTCCAGCGCCCCCGTGACCCGAAAAGGATTAAGCGGAAGAAGATGAATGAATGAATGTCACGGACCTCCCCGTGCACTTTTTCGCAGTGCATAGTGAGGGGTAAAATGATGAGGATATATGTGCAAGGGTTACACCGCAACACATTTATTAACGTAAAGACTGACAGTTCAAAAAGGGTGAAGACTTACAAAAATACAAAGATGACTTACAGTTGGTGTTCGGGGACCGGCATCGCCTACCAAACGCATGAGGAAAAATAGATTAGCCCCAATGACGTCCCAGAGCCGACATCGCTCAGGGGACACCAGAGAACCACAGGAAACACAGAGGGGCTAACCCGTCGTGGCACACAGATGAACAAGATTATCTACAGACAACGCAGCAGACAATACCTTCAGTCAAAGACCCAGCAATGCGTGACTGGCAAAGGCTGCTTAAATACACGCACTGCTGGTGATGGTGTGATTGCGAGCACCTGGGTGAGAGCGGAGAGATGGCACAGGGAGTGGGAACAGCTGATGGTAATGAGTGAGGGGGCGTGATCGGACCGGCAGACTGTCAGCCAGTGCTCACAGAAGAGTGAGCCAAAGAGAGCTGCCTCACAGCTGCCGGCCAGAGAGCAGTGGGTAGGGATAGGGAAGCAAACTGAAATACATAATATACACATATACAGCGACACCTAGACCCACAGGAAGGTCAGGATCGAGCCGGGGAAACCAAGCTGGCTCGGCTCCTGACAAATATAAGCCGTGCTTACAACCAGCATCCTGGTACCAATGTTAGCTCAAGGTCCTCCAGGATTTTGCGATGCTGCGATTCTACCCATTCCCACAAATTTAGCGGGTCCTGCATAATTTGAATTTTGTCCAATCACTGCAACTTCCCCATAATTTTAGCCAACTGTCATCAACTTCCACCAATTTTGCCAATCAAATTTTGTCCCTGAGTAGTGTGCAAACATGTACGTCATCAATCTGACCAATCAAATGCTATGCTGCACCTCACTCACGTCTGTGCTTACAGTGAGTACATACAGTACACATCAGCAAAAAACAGTGTGATTAAAAAAAAAACATTCACCTGTGAGTTTTCCCACATCGTTCCTTCCTCCGTCTCCTTCGGCCCGCTGGTGAACATTTCCTCGAGTCTCCATAATGACAGCATGTATGAAGTGCCGGATTTGTGTCGGAAAATGTCTACCTGCCTGAACGCAGGCTCGTCTCGGGAATGCGCATGAGAAGAGATGCTGGAGAGTTGGCTCTCACGCCAACAGCATCATGGATCCGCTCTGCTCTCATGGGCAGCATAGTTGCTCCAGCTATCAGATGGCTGTGAGAGCAGAGCGGAGTCCCACAGAGCCACACTGCCCTTTGAAATCCCTTGGCTAGGTAACTTGCCTTGGGTTGTGGCGATCATCCAGCACGTGGTGCTGATTTGTTGTGGAATCTATTTTTGAGATAGACCTGGACTGATGCAAGATATACCATTGATTGTGGATCAGTGGAGCTTAGCTTAAACCACTATCAAATGACTGAACAACCTTCTTGCTTTAACTGTTTAATAACGGTCTGTACATTCTTACAGGACAACTGCACGGCATAAACTGTCTGTCATCATCATTTTAACTAGCTGTGAGCCACTAGCCACGCTTTGGTTTTTCTCTGTCTCTAAAGGCTCAACTAAACCTTAGCTTGAACACTACTGCCGCCGTGTGGTCAAAGGTGGTCAGAGAAAACACATGAATTAATAAATTCAGTATATCTGAAACACAACAATTATTATGAACTGTTTCTCTCAATTATAAGCTAAATTAATGAAATGAATCTCCCCCAACCAAGAAGACAGTTCATAAACTCAAGTCTCAAAAGGATATAGGAGTTGGACTTCGTTGGACTTCATTCGGAGAGCAAAGTAAGAATTTCACTTCTCAGGAAATATAGCACCCTTAAACTGCCCAGATTAAATGGACGGGTCACACGCCCCCAGTGGCACAGCGCAGCAACTGCACGTGTCAACTTATTGATGTCCTCCGGCTACACTGAGAATTTGTACTAATCTCTACTGATCTGACAGTTTAGAAGGTGGCAGACACACGCAGAAGGAATCATGGCTGACATGGAATATAGCAAAGAAGAAGAAACCCTCATTATTATTCTTCCTTTTTCTGCTTTGAGCTCACACACCAATGTGGATGCCGCCATGTTTGGTCATCGCTGCCACGATGATGACTGAAACTGCATGAAATGGGAAAAATAGCCGCGTAATACAAACAAAATTCACATGGGATAATCATAAGAGTTTGTAGATGTGGTACACGGTGCAAATGGCTGAGCAAACACACAAACATTGACTATGATGGACGAAAACAAACTGGTCACGTGGGCGACCGAGTCCCTCACCCGGCAACAGGTAAGAGAAATATATGTTTTTTTTGACATTTTATTGATTTTTTGGTTCATATACTTTAAAGATTAGATAAAAACATACCCCTGTAGACAAACTGGCGTAAAAAAAACAGACCATTCTTTATGTAAATGTGTCCAAAGTCTACTTTTGACTGAGTTATGTAATTTATATAGCTGCCACGACATTATGCAAATTAGATGCGTAAATTTATTCCTATCTGAAACTTTGGATCATATTCTATATCTTTCTAATTGACAGTAAGCCATTATTGTCACGAGCCGAGCCGACTTGGCTTTCTCCGACTCGGCCCCAATCTCTCTGTGGGTTTTGGTTCCATCATGTTTGTGTATTTTTGTACTTATCCCCTTCCATCGCCACTGCCTGACCGGCAGCTGTTAGACAGCCTCTGTGACCTAGTTTCTCCCACACTGCTGAAAGTCTGCCGGTCCAGCCACGCCCCCCTCGCTCTCCCTTTGAGTTCCATCAGCTGTTCCCAGCCGCAGTAATTACCTTTCCTGCACCTCACCTAGGTGTGCCCAATTTGTGTGGCCAGCGGTGTTTGTACTTAAAGGCCAAATGTCACGTAACAGGGTACTTTAAATATCTTGAAACTAGATATAAAAGGGAACCGATCCATTCGGGTCTTGGTGCATATGCTTCAGTAACAACGGAATATTCGTTAATTTAAAACTGCCGCGCTTGGCCTGACACGGCCCCTGGAATCGCCTGGGGAAGAAGGCGGAAGTGACGAAATCGATTGTACCCTAGTTTGATGCTTGGGGTATTTCAATTGATTGTTTATATGGAGACTGGAAGGTTGAAGTGAGCAACAAGAAAGAAAAAATTGGATATTTCACCCATACCTTAAAACGGGACTATCAGGGACAGCTGGGTAATAAGGGACACTTCTCTGGGAAATGTTTTCATACCTGTCAAGTGGGACGTTTTCGCTGTACTTCAACACCGTAAAAAGCGGCTATAAGGAACGGCGGAACAACAAGGCACACCTCTCTGGGATCTCTGTCTGTTCCGCAACCGCTGCACAGCTCAACGTGTTAAACCATTGTCCTAATGACTTCTCATTGTAGTGAGAACAGCTCAAGCTGAGCGATCAGCCCGCCCAGACAATTAAACTAATGAGTGACTCCACACTTCTCATGGTAGTGCGAATAGCTCACGCTGAGCGATCAGCCTGCCCAGACAATTAAACTAATGAGTGACTCCACACTTCTCATGGTAGTGCGAATAGCTGACGCTGAGCGATCTGCCAGCACCAGCTGTGGCTGATCACACACACAGGAGTGCTCCGCAAAACACTCAATTTTTTTTCCAGTATATTTTTCCTTTTGGGCGTACAGAAATGGCAATACGCCCGTTTTTGCTAAAATTGCATTTTCCCCGTATTTTCCTTAAAATATTTGACAATAACAACACGAACTACATTTAAAACATTTCCCAGAAAAGTGTCCACCACCACTCCGCCCACCAAAATACGGCGAAAACGTCTCCCTTGACAGGTATGCGCCTCCATTTTCATATTGAGCTGGTCAATTTCTTGACAGCAGCGGCTCTCCTCCACTGTAATAATAATGGCTTCCGAAAAATCAATATTTATGGGGCGCCCTCGACAGACCCCCTTCGGCTTCGCAATTCTAGAGGCGATTAATGTCCAGTTCAATGACATTTTCCACTGGTTCTGCTCTCTGGTCATCGGTGGAACTGTTGTCATCAGACAAAGCATCTGATTCCGTCTCGGACGGCTCGAACCTGTAAGGTTCTATGCCTCTGTCACTGTCGGAACCACTGACAAAAAAAAAGACAAAAAAAAAAAGACAAAACTAAACTAATTTGTTCACAATCGCTGTCACTTTCCGTCATGATTGTCCAATGTTGATAAGTGTGAATGTGGATAGGCAGGGCAGCCAGGGTACAACTGGTGATGTCAAAAACATGGGCGTGGTCTGGACTGGCTGTCACAAGCCAGCAAGCAAGGTGGGGCCTTCACCTGGTGTATTTTGTGCAATTATGTAAATACAGGTGGGTGATATGGTCTCCGGTATGAATATTTGGTTTAAGCTATGTGTATTTTATCTAAATTCGCTGTCATTTAGAAAAAAAAATTACGTGACATTTGGCCTTTAAGCGGCTCCTTGCTAGACAAACATTGCTGGACCATTGTACGGGTTAGATGGTTATTCTCCACCATCTGACCATCACGTCCCGAAGGATTGTTCGTGTTTGTGCTCGCTGTCAGCCTTGGATGACTCGGACTGTTCCTGCACGGTCAGTAAAAGCTTTTCCGCATTTCTGTTTGCAATTGTGCTGCGATGCTTGTCTGTAGCATTTCCTCTGGCAGCACAACTGCTACGCTCGGGCACTGCTGTCTGGCTCTTCTCCCGTGCCAGTCGAGCGTCCTTGAGAACTCCAAATTTACACAAGCACTTTGTCCTGTCGGTTGTTGTGGCCACGGTGCACAGTGGTCTGCCTGCTGTATGCTATTTGTGTCAGCCTTTATGTGCACATCTGTTTCGTTTCTGTAAGTCGTTACTTTTTGAACTGTTTATGTCAATAAATGTGTGTTTGGTGAACCCTGCATGTAAATCCTCATCTATCCTTCTCTTCCTCCGTGCGCTTTACCACAGCGCACGGGGAAGTTTACAATAGATTGGTCCAGCCAGTAAGAAGGATTTAGCGGGTTCACCCACACATCATTTTCCTTTTTTCATTGTGATTTGTTTTTTCTTTCTGGACTAACCTGTGTTGGAGTACGTTGTGCACCAGTCTTGCTGAGGAAGAGGAATGGCAGTGGGGTTCCCCACAGTGGAGGAGGAACGGGCTGCAGAGTTCATCCAGGACTTCGTAAATGACGCCCTCACCGCCCAGGATCCAAAGGAGACACTGGAAATCCTGGACGGAGCAGTAGGCATCTTGGAGGTGCATCCTGGGTTATGGAGCTACCCGCAGTACGCCGACCTGCTGTCCACAGTCTGCTTGCTCCAGTGTTCCTTCCCTGGTCTGGCATTGCCCGCCGAGATGAAGGTCTGTTTACCAGCAAACCAGCAGCCTCCGTGACGCGTCGCTCGACCCTCTACTCGCTCCAGCATGGTCTGCTCCGGAACACAAAGGACAGCGCCGTCCCACAAGGAGACACCGGAAGAAGCCGGGAGAAGCCAGGAGAAGCCTCTCTCTTCAGCAGCGGCCATCATTGTTTCAGCTGCGGTGAGGTCCGCCGAATTCACCCTGGCATCACCTACCTCCGATGTCAGGGAGACGGCTCCTTCAATAGTCTACGGAAGGGTCCACATCATCGCTGGTACGGAGAGGGACGAGTGTCTGCCACTTGCAGCTGTGGAAATCATCATCCAGGATGACAGGCAAGTATTTTTTCATTCTAAATCATTCATTAACATTGAATCTTGCCTGTTTCCTGAGGGAGAGGACCAGTGTCAGCAGTCCACTGGGTCCTCTCCTCCAGCTGCAATTAATGATTGTTTCCTTCCCCTCTCCGTGCCTCCTTTAATTTCTGAGGGCCTGCTAGTCCAAGAAACAGGCCACCTGACAATGGAGGAGGTTGAGGCCCTGGATGATCCTGCCCAGGAGCCTGCACGGAGGTGTTTCCCTGCAGTCACTCCGGAGGATGAGGAATGGGCGAACCGGCTCGCCATAGTCAACCGCCAGGTCAAGGAGGAGCGCTGTGAGAGGGAGGTCCAAGGATGCTCTTCCCTGGCTTTCGTTTCTGTAAGTCGTTACTTTTTGAACTGTTTATGTCAATAAATGTGTGTTTGGTGAACCCTGCGTGTAAATCCTCATCTGTCCTTCTCTTCCTCCGTGTGCTGTGGAAAATCGCACGGGGAAGTTTATAACACTTTTCTCTTGTAACTTTCAAATTATAGCCTTGGAAATCTGAACTATTTTAGTGAGAAAAATTTTACCACACTTGACCACTGGGACCGGGGGGGGGGAGGGGGGGCTTGAGTTGCCTTTCGTTGCCCCAGGCGCCACATGGCACCTAGGGCAGTTAAAGGGTTAGGTGTGCACATGATAATAAAGCCTTTGAATCTTGAATTTTGACTGGTCTTCTTAATATTGTCCCCTCTGGTGTGCGCTCCACACAGGATCTCACAAGTCCATCTCTTCCTGTGAACAGCTCCTTTATTATCCCAATCTTCCAAATCTGACGTGGCACCTTGTCATCTTCAATAACAACTAGATTGCCTTCCTTTATTACAGTGGTGTGTGGGATCTTGATGGAATGTGCGGATCTCAATTCCAGTAAATTCTCCCTTCTTAGCTAGTCCAGAAGTCATTTACAGCCGTGGACAAAATTGTTGGTACCCCTCTGTTAATGAAAGAAAAACCCACAATGGTCACAGAAATAACTTGAATCTGACAAAAGTGGTAATAAATAAAAATTCTATGAAAATTAACCAATGAAAATCAGACAATGCTTTTGAATTGTGGTTCAACAGAATTACTTTAAAAAAAACAAACTCATGAAACAGGCCTGGACAAAAATGATGGTACCCCTAGAAAAGATTGAAAACAATGTGACCATAGGGACATGTTCAACCAAGATGTGTCCTCTAATTAAAATCACAGGTGTCTACAAACTTCTAATCAGTCAGTCGGCCTATTTAAAGGGTGACAAGTAGTCACTGTGCTCTTTGGTGACATGGTGTGTTCCACACTAAACATGGACCAGAGGAAGCAAAGGAGAGAGTTGTCTCAGGAGATTAGAAAGAAAATTATAGACAAGCATGTTAAAGGTAAAGGCTATAAGACCATCTCCAAGCAGCTTGATGTTCCTGTGACTTCTTAGTTGTCCATCGATCCGATGATGACCGTCCCTCATGTGTTAAGTCCTCTTCTTGCATAAGCATGGAGATGGCTTTTTAGGCTAATCCTCGATCGGCAGACACAGCTGCAGCAGGGTCAAGGAATCTGCCCAGGTAATAACGCCTTCCTTCATGCTCGTGCTTCAGTTACATCAGCTCGCCTCTTCTCTCCAAAGTAGTCTCGTGCCTGGGTAGTGAGGGTGCGCCAGCCTGGCCTGTCCATAGCCCACAGCGTTAATTGTTTGGGAAGGATGCCAGTGTGTCTGATGTTGAGCTTCACGCAGTCTTTGAATCTTTTGCGTGGTTTACCTTGCTTCAATTAATTGTTGCTTCTACCTCTTCTAAAAGAGATGTGATCTCCTCAAAACTCAGTAAAGCTCTCCCCATTACCTTTCTCAAGCATGTCTTCACTGATCGAACCAGTCATTCCCAAAAACCACCCCACCATGCTACTCGCTCTACAATGTGCATCAAGGTGATCCCCTTTTCAGAGAAATATTTCTGTAGTTAAGGCTCTTTTATAGCTCTCCATAGTGCTTGGAGGTCTTGGTCAGCTCACTTGAAGGTTTGTGCATTATCAGAATAGATTATTCTGCAGAGGCCTCTTCTTAATATAAATCTCTTAAATGCCAGGAGGAATTTTTCTGGTGATAGATCTGACACCAACTCCAGATGAATAGCACGAGTCACAGCACAGGTGAGCATTGCAATATAAGCCTTCTCCACTGTGCTCTTATTCTTGACATAAAGCAATAATGGAATAATTTTGTATTCTTTATCTTTGATACCTCAGAGTCTTGGTGAATTGTGTACAAGGACGACCAGCTGGACATTTATCTGGTTGTTCTCATGCAAACGTTTTGTGCTGTTATATTTGTGACTGAGAAGGGAGACAGTTTGGAAGAACCAGCCTGAACCAGCCTTTTTCTTCTTCCGGCATTCAGAGAGAGCAGACGCTTTTCTCCCTCCTCTCCCTCCTAATCCTCTCCCTTCTGATCCCAGCTTGCAATGTTGCGTTTTTGTCTGTGTTTAGTCGCTCTTCTTCTGCTGAATCTTAATCTAAATGGAAATTATGGATCTGGAAAGCGGCTTAAATATGATTGTCACCACTTAAAAGAAGATCGGGTCAGGGGGGACCCAAAGGGAAGACTCATGGACATTGGGAACTCATGCGTCTGTATGATTCGACTGGAGATGCAGAAGACATCTATTGGCTTGATCACAGGACTTCTACTTTGGCTTTTGGAGTTTCCTGATGTTTCAGAAATTGAGGAAGGTGGAGAGCTGTTCAAATGCAGACCCAGGCAAGCTCCTTCACCAAATTCGACCAGTTTTAAGCCTGTACATGGAAATTATGAAGCACAGAATCGCATGAGAGAGGAAAATTCTATTCTCTGAGTGCACTGTGCAGATTTGACCTTGTCTTTTTTGGTGCCCTGTTTACATTCCTCCTCAATGAAGATAAGGTGGAAGGAGCAGCTCTGCTAACCCAAACAGTCGACAATCATTTGCTGTTGTTTCAGCAGACTGGACTCTTCAAGGACAGTGTTACCATGTGTCTTATCTGCAAGCACGAGAGAGAGAGACTCTGGACTTGCTTATAGATCACATGATTTTGACATCCATCCACTGCCAGGAGCCACCCTCTGCTGTTCACTAGCAACTGACACACCCACACTACACACTGCATACAACATCACATGACTGACACATACACTGACACATATTCACACACACTGTCTCTCTCAACTTTTGTTTTGTGTGATCTATTGTCTGCTAATTGTGCATTGGAGAGTTTTTTTCTATGTAATCACAATTTTGGTCATAAAATGAGCTTTGTTTTGATTAACAATGCTTTTTTCTCTCTGCCTATTGTGTCACTTCCCTTTCCCCACATTCCCTTCTTTACCCTCTACTGCTGACAGGCGCCTCCATGGCTGCCGCGTCATTGAGAAGCGCTTATTCAGCGCGCCCAATGTCAAGTCAAATTCCTCGTACTATGTTTATGTTATTTATGTAAACATGCTTGGCAATAAAGCTTTCTGATTCTGATATTCTCTCATGGACAGTTTTGAGATAATAGGATGCTTAAAGACTGAAAGTTGTGTATGTGATTCAGACCAATTTCCGGAGCCGACTCTGAGTGTATCACTTATCCTTCTCCACTGATCAGTGCAAATTAAATTTGCTGAAACTTCAGTCCTGCCTGATTCTTTGACTGAAGAATTTTTCCAACATATTTGAAACACCAAACAGGGACTCCAGACAACTTTTCTCTAGACCTGCGGTGCTTTGGACCGTTCTCTCTGCCAGTGTACGGGCTGCTGAAAAGACCTCCCGCCAGCCTCCCAATTGGAAGCGGTTGACTGAAGCAAGGCGACAGCAAGAGGCGGTGTGGAGTGCCGGGGCGAAGAGAGTGACAGAGTTGAACCGGGGCAGATTGAAGTGAGTAAATTGAATTATATTTATTAGAGATAAATATAATTTATTAAAAAAATATGTAATTATATCTATTAATGGTTTAGACTTATGGTGCGGTCAGTTCCAGTCTGGTCGTGGGATCACGCGTAGAATTTGGTACCGGCGGGATCAAGTCCAGTCGGGAAAGTACCGCAGTTAAACGGAACTGCTCAGTATTAAATGCATTTTTACTGGATTTTAGTTTGAGTCTAAAATCGGGAAATAGGCACGCAGAAGGATACATAGTACCATGGAGTGATGTCGGTGCGGAGTGCAGACCGCGGAGTGGTATTAGCAATGGAAGGTACAGTACCAGCGGAGTGATATCAGGGTGAAGTGCACATCATAGAGTGATATCGGCACAGAAAGTTACAGCAGTGGTGGAAGGTACAGTACCCGTGGAGTAATGTTAGCGGCTGAAATAAACTAGAGAAAAAAAATATAGAGAGAAAAATACAAGAAAAATAGTTATAATAACAAATAGCCTTAAAATAAGGAATAACTTTACAACAACTAAAATACCGTAAGAAATTACTCAAAATAAGCTAAAAAATAGAATTAAATAGCTTTTAAACTAAGATAAAATAATTAAATTAAAATAATAACTGCAGTTTGTTCATCTGGTTGTTCGTGTGTGTTTGTGTGTGTGTTTTTAATAAATAATGTTTTCACAGGTTACTCTGATGAAAGAATGGGCAATTGTTGTAGTAGATGAAGAGATTGCGAGAGGCAGGAAGAGAGCGAGATCTTGCGACGTGGCGGGAAGAGAGGATGCGTGTGCTGTTGTGAAGTACAAGAGGATGAGAATGAGATTTTTGTTTTAATGGGGGACGGAAAATATATGCACAGGAAGGATAAAGATAGTATTCAGTGTTTAGCAAACTGGCGGAAGCATTTTGGCTTCTCAGGACGGTTAAAAGTGACGGACTGTGAAAATCTCGTTTCTCAAATAAAATGGGTATCAGATGACAGTAGGCGAAAGCAGCTGAAATATGGCTTAGTTGAGGCACTGCAGTGGCTTGAGATGGCAAAAAAAAACAATAGGGTGACTTGGACCTTGTGACGGTAAAGTCTAAATTGCTAACTAACTAACTACTAACTAGCCTATACTTATATAGCGCTTTTCTAGTCACAAAGACCACTCAAAGCGCTTTCACTAGCACTAACCCTCTATTCTAAGGGCCTATTGGAAACAGATATCTAGGGACAATTTAGAACAGCCAATTAACCTAACCACAACTTTCCATCCATTCCAAATCTGATGATAAATCTTTAAAAATTTACCATGGTAAAAAAACAAAAGGATTTGACTAATATGTGTTCTGTCTCTTCCATTGTGCATGACGACTGTGACATGGGGGCAAGGGGCCATGTTTCTGCTCCTCCTCTGTATCCCCTCGCTGTTGAGACCATCTACCCCGATCTCACAGACCTTCAGGCTGGAGAAACTGCGGCTGACGTCACCTCGCCTTCACTCGTTTTTACTCCTCTGCCCGCTGAAGTCAAACCCAAAAAGAAAAAGAAGGACTGGGGTACCCGGGATCAGCCACCAAGGGGCGCCAAAGAGTAAAGTAAATATGCACACCCTTATCCACAGTCTCCATCAATTCGACCCATTAAGCCTGAAAATTATGAAACATGCTGTGACCGAACAAAATCCTATGATTGAACTTTCAAACCCAGCTTATGTAGGACCACAGCTAGAAGGTGAGCCTAACCCAGGTGCACCACAGTTTCAACCCACAGTTCTGGTCTACAGACCATGGACTGATGCAGATTTCTCTGAAGCAGTGAAAGAAATTCAGCACCCAAAAGATAAACCCACAGAGTTATTTTTTGAAGGAATAGCAACTCTCCTTGACAGCTTTAAATTAAATGCTCATGAGCCAGAACGAGCTTACAGAAAGGTTTTGAAAGTTGATTGGTGTACAGTGTTGGGTAATTTGAGTTCAAGAGATGCCGCTGGTAGAATTCTTCCTCCAAAAGAGTACTGACTTACAACATCGTGTGAGACAGTTAAATGATCACATTCAAAATAAATGGTGTGTAAAGCATGACTGGAACAGAATTCAAACCGCAACAGAAAGGAAGGATGAAAGTGTTGAGGCCTATAGAACCAGGTTACAAGAGGTTTTTGGTAGCCATTCTGGTTTAACAAAGACTGAAAATGATTTAGGTGTGGAGCCTTATTGGCAGCATTTGAAAAGTGTCTTTTTGCAAAACATTCACCCACACCTGGCTGATTATGTCTGCAAACATTTGGTCACATACCACACCTGTGCATTTGGTGATGTGTTAACCTATGCAAAACATGCAGAGACAATAGAGGAGGAAAGGAAAGAGAAGGAGAAACAAAAAACTGAAAGAAAAACCAACTCCTGTTTATGTGATTACTGACACGGGGGGGCTTCCCCTAATTCTGTTTTTCAGGGTGGCACCGGAACAAGACCTCAGCGATGGAGGGGAGATGGAAGTAGGCGTGGGGCGGGCTGGCCCCAGCAAGGGGAACATGACGTTTGTCATCAATGTGGACAAAAGGGCCGCTGGCAGAAGTAATGTCCTGAATGCCAGCAGCAGCGGGGAGGGGTTGGGGGACCTTACAGGCCAATTGCCTGACTGACCGCACCAAAGATAAGTGCAACTATTGACGCTAACACTGGCATAACAGACATTTTCTATTTACCTGACTTTGATTTGTGACATAACGTTCGGCTCAGGAGACGCACACACACAGGTTCAGAGTAGTTCAAACTGTTTATTAACAACAGGGATGTTTGGGTGCGTGTCTGCGGAATGTTAATGTGTTGGTGGTGGCGTCTGCTTCGGACCCAGAGGCAGGAGACCGTTCAGCCGGCAACCCTATGGGAGAAATCAGACACAGGGTGATGAGCACACACCAACACGGGAGGAGAATAGGCGAGGGAGAGAAGCTTACTTGTTTTGGCAGATGACTGGCGCTTCAAGGATGGAAGCCCGGGAGACAGCCACCTGCAGGGCTCGGTGCAGCAGCGAGGAGAGACGAGGGACGGGATTGTCCGCCGCCGAGGAATCCACCTGTGCACAGGGGAGCAGACTGGAGAGATGAGGTAAGTGAACTTCTTACCGGAGATGAGGATGCTGAAGAGAATGTGGTAGAAGTCCATACGAAGGAAATGAAGTCTACGGCTTCAGGCCGACGCTCAGGGCGAGGCGGCTTTTATCCTTCGCCGCTGACGAGTAGCAGGTGCGTGAGCAGGTGGCGCCGCTGATGAATGGCGCGGCGTGACAGTACTCCCCCCTCTAGCAGCGCCTCCTGGCGATGGCTTATCCGGGTGCGCTCGGTGGAAGTCCGCGATGAGCGATGGGTCCAACACAAACGACGGGGGCACCCACTGTCGATGCTCGGGCCCATAGCCCTCCCAGTCCACCAAGTATTGCAACCCACGACCCCGGCGCCGGGAGTCCAGGATGGAGGAGGCGGACCAGGCCGGATGGCCACCAATCATCCGGGGCGCGGGTTGCGCTGCAGGAGGAGGGCAAAGGGGGTCAGTAACCGCCAGTTTCACCTTCGACACGTGGAAAGTAGGATGAATGCGGAGGGAGGGGGGAATAGCCACGCGCACAGCCACCGGGTTGATGATCCGGGTGATGGGGTAGGGACCCATGAAGCGCTGTGCCAGCTTTCTCCTCTCGCCTTTTAGAGTGACGTCCTGGGTGGAAATGTAAACAAGCTGCCCAACTCTGTACGCCGGGGCAGGTCTCCTACGCCGGTCCGCCACAGTCCTGTTGCGCTCCGCTGTGCGCAATAGCGCATGGCGCGCGGCAGCCCAGGTGGAGCGGAACTGCCTGAGATGGGCCCTAACTGACGGGACAGTTACCTCACTCTCCTGCTCCGGAAACAGCGGGGGGTCGTAACCCAGGGACGCTTTGAAGGGGGACATCCCTGTAGCAGAAGAGCGAGCGGTGTTGTGGGCATATTCAACCCAGGCAAGATGGTTGCTCCAGGACGCGGGTTTGGATCTGGACACACAGCGGAGCGCAGCCTCCAGCTCCTGGTTGGTCCTCTCACACTGCCCGTTGGATTGGGGGTGATGGCCGGAGGAGAGGCTCACCTTGGCTCCGATGGCGTTGCAGAAAGACCTCCAAACCTCAGATGAAAACTGGGGGCCCCGGTCCGAGACCACGTCTGCCGGAATCCCATGCAGCCTGACCACGTGTTGGACGAGGAGGTCCGCCGTCTCCAGGGCAGTAGGGAGGCCTCGCAGGGGGACGAAGTGCACGGCCTTGGAGAAGCGGTCCACGATGGTCAGGATGGTGTCATAGGAGTTGGAGATGGGGAGTCCGGTGACGAAATCCAGAGCGATGTGCGACCAGGGCCTGCCAGGGACGGGCAGGGGCTGGAGCAGACCCGCTGGAGGGGCATTTCCCGACTTGCAGGTGGCACAGATTGGGCAAGCCCGGGCGTAGCGGGCTGCATCCCTCCGCAGGCCTGGCCACCAAAAGGACCGTTGGAGGAGATCTATCATCCGGGAGGTGCCAGGGTGACAGGTGAGCTTGGAGGTGTGGAGCCAGTGGATGACCTCTCCTCGGACCGCGGATGGCACGAACAGCCTCCCCTCCGGTCCGCCGCCAGGGTCAGGTTCCACCTCCTGTGCCTTCCGGATCTTGCTCTCAATGTCCCACGAGATGGCTCCCACGACGCACGACCTGGGCAGGATGGAGTGGGGCGCCTCCTCCGACTCCACGGGGGCGAACTGCCTGGAGAGGGCGTCAGGCAGGACGTTCTTAGAGCCAGGCCTGAAGGTGATGGAAAATTGGAACCTGGCGAAGAACAGGGACCAGCGCGCCTGGCGGGCGTTCAGGCGCTTGGCAGACCGTAAGTATTCCAGGTTCTTGTGGTCCGTGAGGACCACAAACGGCAGGCTTGCCCCCTCCAACCAGTGGCGCCACTCCTGCAGGGCGAGCTTGATGGCCAAGAGCTCTCTGTCCCCCACATCGTAGTTCCTCTCCGCCGGGGACAAGCGCCGGGAGAAGAAGGCGCACGGTCGCTTGGCGCCATCGTCCGGTGACCGCTGGGACAGCACTGCTCCCACTCCCGTGTCCGAGGCGTCTACCTCTACAATGCACTGCAGCGCGGGGTCGACCTGGCGAAGGACCCGGGAGGAGGAGAATTCCGCCTTCAGCGCCTCAAAGGCGGCAGCGACCTCTTCGGTCCACCGGAACAGGACCTTCGGGGACGTGAGGCGGGTCAGTGGTCCCACGATGGCACTGAAGTTGGGGACAAAGCGGCGGTAGAAATTGGCGAAGCCAACAAATTGCTGCACCTGTTTCCGAGATGCAGGTGTGGGCCATTCCACCACCGCCTTTACCTTCTCTGGGTCGGGGAGCACCTTATCGTGGGCGATGATGAACCCCAGGAAGGATGTACTCCTGGCGTAAAATTCACACTTTTCCGCCTTAACGTACAGACGATTCTCCAGCAGCCTTTGGAGGACCCGCCTCACGTGGACCTGGTGCTCATCCCTGGACTTGGAGAAGATGAGAATATCGTCCAGGTAGACGAACACGAAAAGGCCAATGAAGTCCCGGAGGACGTCATTAATGAGGCGCTGGAAGACTGCAGGAGCGTTGGTCAACCCGAACGGCATCACCAGATATTCAAAGTGGCCGTTCGGGGTACGGAAGGCCGTTTTCCACTCATCTCCCTCCCGGATCCGGACGAGGTGGTAAGCGCTGCGTAGGTCCAGCTTGGTGAACCAGGTCGCCCCCTGGAGGGAGTGGAAAGCAGTGTCCATGAGAGGCAGGGTGTAACGGTCCCTCTCCGTGATATTGTTGAGGGCCCGGTAGTCGATACAAGGGCGGAGGGACCCATCCTTTTTCCCCACGAAGAAGAACCCTGCCCCCACGGGTGACGATGATGGGCGGATAATCCCAGCACTTAATGACTCCTTCAGGTAGGCGTTCATCGTCTCCTTCTCCGGCGCAGACAGGCTGTAAAGGCGACCAGAAGGTAAGGGAGCCCCCTGGCGGAGGTTGATGGCGCAGTCATAGGGCCGATGAGGGGGAAGAGACATAGCTTTCGCTTTGCTGAACACTATACCCAGGTCGTGAAATTCTGGGGGCACCAGAGACAGGTCCGGGGGTGCAGCGTCCGTAGCAGGGGGAGGAGCGGACGGAGAGCAGGCAGCGGACTGAAGGCAGGTGCCCATACAGAACGTACTCCATGCCGAGATCCCAGCTGATCTCCAATCCAGGACCGGATTGTGAAGGCGGAGCCAGGGATACCCCAGGATGACGGGCGACACAGAGTTGGGAAGGACGTAAAAGGTCATTTCCTCCCGGTGGTTTCCCGAGATGATGACCGGTAGGGGAACAGTTTGATGTGTCACTCTCCCGAGGGTGGCACGGGAGAGGTGGATCAGGGAGATGGGAGTGTTGAGTGCCTGGCAGCGGATGCCCAATCGGGTTGCCAGGCTTTGTGAAATGAAGCTGCCTTCTGCGCCCGAATCCACCAGTGCGTGGGTGAGGTGCCCAGTAGAGTTATGGCAGAAACGGATGGGCAGCTTCAATTGAGTAAGTGATCCTAACCGATTGACATCCGCGAGGCTTCCAACAGTGACTCGCGGACCCCACCGACTGGCTTTCCGTGGACAACGCTCCACGGTGTGTTGGTCGCCTCCGCAATACATGCAGAGGCCCAACTCACGGCGGCGTTGTTTCTCCACAGGGGAAAGTTTAGTCCAGGCCGTCACCATCGGCTCCGACTCCTCGGGGCGCGATGCTGGCGGCGCCGCCAGGGGGCGAGCTTGGAACAGGTGCGGCGAGGCTCCACGAGGGCGAGAAGAAGAAGACCTCCGCCCCGAGGAGCGCTCGCGCAGCCTGTTATCCAAACTTATCGCTAAGGATGTCAGCTCCGCTAGCGTCCCAGGGATATCCCGACCAGCCAGTTCATCCCTCAGATCACTATTGAGGCTGCGGAGGAACAGGCCACAGAGGGAGCGTTCCTCCCAGCCCAATTCCTCCGCCGCTACCCGGAAGTCGACCGAGTGGTCCGCTGCCGACCGGCTTCCCTGCTGGAGAGCGAGAAGCCGATCGACCTGGACCGTTTCGGTTTGTGAGTGGTCAAAGACCTCCAGAAAGCGCCTCACGAATTGGTCATAGGTGAGGGTGGCATAACTGGGCCTCGCCATTACGGCGTAGGTCCAAGTTAACGCACGCCCCTCCAGAAGATTCCCTATGTAACCAATTCGGCTGTGATCCGAGGGAAAATCTCCGGGCACACGGTGGAACACGGACTCACACTGCATAATAAACCCCCGCGCTCCGCCGAGCTTACCGCTAAAGCGGGCGGGGGTCGGAATCGGCGTGAGCCGAACCGGTGCCACTGGAGCCGGCTGGACGGCCGCTGGAACAGCAGGAGCCGCGCCACCCTGGTGAGTCGGGAGGAACGGCTGTTGGGGGTCCAAGCGGTTCAATCGGTTAGTCAGTTCTAATAATTGATGAAGAACCACCTGTTGCTGATAAACAATCTGATCCACCCGAGCCTCGAGGATGGTAAACCGGTGTGCGAGCCCGCCGTCTGCCGAGCCGCTCTGCTGAAGCCGTACTGACATAACGTTCGGCTCAGGAGACGCACACACACAGGTTCAGAGTAGTTCAAACTGTTTATTAACAACAGGGATGTTTGGGTGCGTGTCTGCGGAATGTTAATGTGTTGGTGGTGGCGTCTGCTTCGGACCCAGAGGCAGGAGACCGTTCAGCCGGCAACCCTATGGGAGAAATCAGACACAGGGTGATGAGCACACACCAACACGGGAGGAGAATAGGCGAGGGAGAGAAGCTTACTTGTTTTGGCAGATGACTGGCGCTTCAAGGATGGAAGCCCGGGAGACAGCCACCTGCAGGGCTCGGTGCAGCAGCGAGGAGAGACGAGGGACGGGATTGTCCGCCGCCGAGGAATCCACCTGTGCACAGGGGAGCAGACTGGAGAGATGAGGTAAGTGAACTTCTTACCGGAGATGAGGATGCTGAAGAGAATGTGGTAGAAGTCCATACGAAGGAAATGAAGTCTACGGCTTCAGGCCGACGCTCAGGGCGAGGCGGCTTTTATCCTTCGCCGCTGACGAGTAGCAGGTGCGTGAGCAGGTGGCGCCGCTGATGAATGGCGCGGCGTGACAATTTGTTGTTGACAATGCAGTGTTTACCTGAAGTGATGTTGCAGGTTCAGGACATTCCAATAAAGTTTGTATGTGACACAGGAGCATACAGATCAGTAATAACAGGTGCAGACATTCACAATCTTACAAAATCAGATGAAAAAATAACCGTAAAAGCCACAAACGGTAAGTTAAAAACAGGGCACCTTTCAAAAAATGTCTAGGTAAAAGACCCTGTCACCGGTGACATGGCAGGAGGTTGTTTCATATTGTCTAAAGCCTGCCCTGTCAACCTTCTGGGAAAGGATCTCCTCACAGCCCTCAATATTGCCATAATCCCAACAGATAATGGTATGAGAGCATCACATTTTCCACATGTGGAAGGAATAAATGCATTGCAGGATTTCAATGTGCCCAGGTACTGCTACTCACTGCATTTGGTTTCGGCCGGACCTGCACACAAAAGCTATGCAATATTTTGAGTCCAAAATCCTTACTACACAACAGGTCACAGATCAATATTATTGCAACATGTATGACAGACATTTGAGTGGCTCAGACCCAAATTATGAAAAAACATTCCTTGCAAATCCATCCTCCAGACTGGTCATTAAAAATATGTATTGGTCACCAAGGGGATATGTGGGGGCATCTGTTGTGTTGTCTGATGAGGATAGCAGACATTTTAAACACTGGGAGGCTCCCCACATCTCACTAGTCAAACCCAAACATATGGACTGGAAGGATGTAGGTCGGTTTGTGACCACAGCAGAGGGAAGTAGTCAGTCTTGGAAGCAAACTTCCAACCCGCAGGTTCAATATTCCTCAAAACTTGATACCTACTCACTGTCCTTGAACTGGGTGGCCACAGTGCAAAAAGAGGTCCACACTGATGTTCCCAGCTTACCCATTTGATCACTTTTTACATTAACACAAGAAGAGTAACATGCACTCTCACAAATCTCAAATTCACTGAGGTCAACAGGGAAGGCAGATGTAGTGTTCATAAAAAAATGCAGAGTTGGTCAAAATAAATGCAAAATCACATTATAGACCATACCAACGACAGTATCCTCTACGTCCTGAGACCCAAGAGGGCATCAAACCAGTGATAGAGGAACTGAAAGCAGCAGGGGTCATTGTACCATGCCCAAATTCTCCATGTAACACGCCTTTGTTTCCTGTAAAGAAGGCTGGACCATCTTCTGCCTGGAGGATAGTCCAGGACCTTCAGGAGGTAAACAAAGCAGTCATCCCAAAAGCTGTTTCTGTCCCTGACCCACACACTTTGTTAAATGACCTGCAACCACACAAGGTGATAGACATCAGCAGCGCTTTTTTCAGCATCCCAGTACATCCAGATCATCAGTTTTGGTTTGCATTCACATTTGAAAACAAAAGGTACACATTCACCAGGTTACCACAAGGTTACTGTGAATCACCAACTATCTTTTCATAGGCAATGTCACCAAATTTGGCAGAGTTTATTCCTCCTAACGGGAGCCAGTTGCTCCTTTACATTGACAACATCTTGCTGGCATCACCTGATGAAGAGACATGCAAACAAGACACCATTGCCTTACTGCGATTTCTAGCAGAACAAGGTCACAAAGTCAACTGTCATGGTCCGAGCGCCGATTCCATCCGCGCTCGGGCCATACATCATCCCCGCCAGGTTTGACAGCAGTGTTTACCTTCTGGCTCCCCGAGCTCTTATTGTGACAGCACTCGGAGGGGCTTCCTGCTGTCAAAGCCTAACAGCTGTGCTGCATTTGCGGCTCATCAGAAGCCCTGTACTTAAGTGGGCGCTGGGAGCGGTATGATGCAGCAGTCTCGTCATTATTCCTCTATAATTCCACGGCAATGGATTGTCAACGCTCATCCCCTGTTCGTGGTCAGGATTGTAAGTGAGCTTCGTGTCAGCCTTACGATCTCCTGTGTTTAGTGTTGTGTGTTTTAGCCCACCGTGGCTCATTACTTTCTGTTACACTGTGTGTTCTTGTGTTCGTGAATAAAACACCTATGCAAACCTCACCGGCGACTCTTGGCGTCTTATGGTGGCTCGCGAGGGCCACCGCCTGACAGTAGACTGCTGCCAAGGCGCCTAAACGGAGACGCCAAACCGAGACGCCTTTCCCGGTGAGTTTGCTTAATTGGACAATTGTTCTTTCCTGTCTGGGTATCTGCGTGCTGGGAGAATGCCGTCGCGGAGGGGCCACGCTCGGAGTCGGGACTACGAGCTGGCGGAGGCTTTGGAGTAAGTGGACAAAACACTCATCGCTGCCTCCCTTCTCGACTATCACAGCGACGTACGCTGGTACCTGGACTGCGCTGAGGATGTCTTGAATTGTTTCCCTCGCTACGCCGACCATCCTGAAGTCGACGCTAGGAGGGCCGATATCACCGCACAGCGCGAGATACTCTGTGGGCTGGAGGAAGACTATGGCAGGAAGCCGAAGAGAAGGCATCTTTGCTCCTCACGTCCGGATCCCATTCCTGTCTCTGTTCCGGTCCAGGAGTTCGCACCACCCAGGGGTGATCCCCGTTGGTGTGTGTCGTCATTCGGGAATCCCCCGGAGAAGCTACAACAAACAGCTGCTTCCATCCGGGACCGAGTGGCGGCAGCTCGTTTTGCTGTTCACCCCATGGTGATAATTAAGCATGCATTCTTCTTCCGGCTTTCAGAGAGAGCAGACGCTTTTCTCCTCCTCTCCTCTCCCTCCTACTCCCGTCTGATTCCAGCTTGCTGTGTCTTGTCTGTGTCGCTCTTCTTCTGGCTGAATCTTAATCCAAACGGAAATTATGGATCTGGAAAGCTGGGCTTTAAATGCAATTGACACCACTTTAAAAGAAGATCGGGCTAGGGGGAGTCCAAGTGGGGAGACTCATGGAAATTGAGAACTCATGTGTCTGTGGGATTTGACTGGAGATGCGGAAGACATCTATCTGTTTGGCTATGATCACAGGATTTCTACTTTGGCTTTGGAGTTTCCTGATGTATCAGAAATTTAAGAAGTTGGGAGAGCTGATCAAAATGCGGACCCGGCAAAGCTCCTTCAACAAATTCGACCAGTTGGGGAGGGCACTGATAGTGGCAAATGGTGAACTGAAGGGCAGCTGATTCAGCAGGTGGTATACATCTTGGAGTCGCTGGTGCTCTCCAGGGAATGTTTTTAAAGCCTGTATATGGAAATTATGAAGCACAGAATCGCACGAGAGAGGAAAATTCTATGCTCTGAGTGAACTGTGCCTATTAGACCTTGATTCGGTGCCCTGTAGATTACATTCCTCCTGGATGAAGATAAGGCAGAAGAGAGTTTTTTGCTTCGCTTCTCTTTAACCCAAACAATTAACAACCACTTGCTGTTGTTCAGCAAACTGGACTCTTCAAGGACAGCGTTATCATGTGTCTAATACAGAACTTTGCCATCTGGCATGCACGAAGAGAGACAGACTCTGTGTGGACATGCTTATCTGTGTTTAGATTACATGAACATAACATCCATCCGTTGCCAGGAGGCGCCCCTTTGTTGTACACCAGCAACTGATACATCCACACTGCATTCATTCATACTGATTACATGCTGACTACACACACTGGTCTCGCTCTTGCGCCTTTGTTATTGTGTGCTGTATTGTCTGCTAAGTGTGCATTAGAGGGTTTTTTTCTATGTAATCACAATTTTGCTCATAATGAGCTTTATTTTGATTAACTATGTTTTTTCTCTTTGCCCATTGTATCATTCCCCCCCCCATTCCCCTCTTTACCCTCCACTGTTGACAGGCGCCTTGCATGGCTGCCGCGTCATTGGGAGGCGCTTATCGAGCGCGCCCAATGTCAAGTCAAATTCCTCTTATGTTTATGTTATGTTTACGTAAACATGCTTGGCAATAAAGCTATTCTGATTCTGATTCTGATTCTGATTCTGATGTGACGGCGGCAGTCAGGCTGGTGGAGAGGAACCCGGAGTCGAGTGACTTTCCTGAGTACGCTGATCTGCTCGCTTCTGTTTCCACACAGGAGCAGCGATTCCTGGACCTCACCTTCGCCTCGCCATCGGTCAGTGAACGTCGTCACCACGCTCCAAACAAGGCTCAGCGAGAGCCCCATCCGGATCCAGTTCCGGGTCGTCGCAAGGACTCCACCTCTCAGACAGCTGCCACTCCTGCGTCTCATCTGGAGGGAACCCCTGCAGCCTCTCCCCCCGGGCCATCTTTCCCTGTTGTCCCGTCAGCTCATCGTGCCCGGTTCGGCTTGGCCGTCGCCACCTCCTCCTAGACGTCTTCCCCGGCTGCTGTTTGTGCCAAGAGTCCTGCATCGGCGAGCCCCGTCCTTGATCCATCGCGAGCGGTTCCTCCTCATCCTTCCAGGGGGCCCTCTGTCACCATCCAGCGGGGAAAGGGAGGAACAATGTCCCCTACAGTAGGCACCATCCTCCCTCCGGAAGACAGGCAAGTGCAAGTTCATTCTTTCCATCATAATTGTGATCTGCCTTGTCTGGCTCCTAGGGGCGGAGTTCAGGGTTCACAGTCCCCCAAGCTCCCACCACCTGCTGTAGCTCTAATTACTAAACCTGCTGCCTCTGTGTCTCCCTCCGCTAAGTGGTCCACGACGCCAGGCCTACGTCGCCAGACGAGGAGGGGGCCTGCGGTTCTGGAGAGCCTGGTTCCAGCCCCGCAGCCACGTCATGGGCAGAGGAGAGGAGCGGACTGCAGCCTGGAGCCTGCACCGACGATAAAGCGCCCCTGGGTCTCCACGCTGGAACGGTTCGAGCCAATGGGTCGAGGGTCCCCTGCCACCACGCCGCGTGGGTTATCGGTGTGGACGTCTGCACCGGAGGATCCACAGACTGCGGCGACCATCATGCCGGCTGCGGAACCCACCATAGCTGAGTGGGAGCCTGAGGATGAACTTCTCCACCCTGAGCCTGGATTGACGAAGTCCTGGACGGCGACAGAACCTGAGTGCAGGCAAGTGCTCTACCTTGTGTTTCTCCTATCTGTCTTAGAGCATTTCTGCCTGCCTCTTGGGGAGGAGAGTCAGGGGCAGCCGCCTGCTGCACCCTAGCTCATCTCGCTGGGCTCTGTCGCTACCGTTGATTCTGATCCCAGTTCTTTCTTCTCTTCCGAGCCTTCTTGCAGAGTCACCGGTGCAGATTCAGTCGTGGTCGCTGTGCTGGAGGTTCCAGGTTCGGGGTTGGAGGTCGTCAGTGGTGCTGCTCCGATCCAATCAGGGTCCGACGCGGGTGCAGCCGAGACCCAATCGGGGTCCGACGCGGGTGCAGCCGAAACCCAGTCGGGGTCCGACGAGACCCAGTGGGGGTCCGACGTGGGTGCAGCCAAGACCCAGTGGGGGTCCAACGCGGGTGCAGTCACAACTGCAGCATTGGTATGGGTCAAGGCCGGTGGAGGAGCTGCAGACCCTTTGCCGCCTGACATGGTGCGGGCTCGTCATCACCATCATTCCCCTCGTCTGAGTCACCAGCCCTGCTCATCATCCCCGGGGGCTGTTGGGGGGCCTCTACGCTCAGCCCGGCTCTCCCACATCTTCCCCCCGCCAGGGAGGCCACCGCAGGCTGTCTTCCCACGGTTCTGGTGGCTGCGGGATGCGGGTCGGCCACCCGAGGAACTGTTTCACTGGTTCGGCGCCCTGGGTCAGCCACCCGACACACTGTGTTTGCTGCTGGGTGACCTGGTTCGGCCGCCGGAAGGTTGGACTTTTCGGGCCTGGGACTGGGGCAGGCCGCCCGATCATGTGCTGTTCCCCATGACCACCCGTCGGCCATTGGATGCGGGGAGACCACCGGAACTATTCCCGTGGTTTTTGGTCTCAGCCTGTCGTCATTTTCCTGAACTGTCTGGGTTAAAGGTCATTCGGGGTGATAGTCTTGTTCTGTGTGTAATGTGCATTATGGGGTATGGTATTTTCCGTGAGTCATGCTCTGTAATCACTTCATTTATGCCCTGTGATTGTCTCATTTGCGCTCTGCCTTAGTTATGATTTGTGCATTTGAGAGTACTGTATTTTCTGTTATCATGCCCTGTGATTGTCTCATTTGCACTCTGCCTTAGTTGTGATTTGCGCATTTGAGAGTATTGTATTGTCTGTTATCATGTCCTGTGATAGTCTCATTTGTCCTCTGTCTTAATTATGATTTGTGCATTTGAGAGTATCATATTTTTTCTGGCTATCTGTGTGCTCCTGTTATCGTCTTGGGGTCTGGTCTCTGGCTGAGCCTCTCCCTCCAGGTCTGCCTCCCCATCCACCCACCCTGGAGGGGGGGGGGGGCGCTTGGGTGTCATTGGGCGTTCGGAGCCCGCCCTTGGGGGGGAGTTACTGTCATGGTCCGAGCGCCGATTCCATCCGCGCTCGGGCCATACATCATCCCCACCAGGTTTGACAGCAGTGTTTACCTTCTGGCTCTCCGAGCTCTTTTTGTGACAGCACTCAGAGGGGCTTCCTGCTGTCAAAGCCTAACAGCTGTGCTGCATTTGCGGTTCATCCGCAGCCCTGTACTTAAGCGGGCGCTGGGAGCGGTATGATGCAGCAGTCTCGTCATTATTCCTCTATAATTCCACGGCAACAGATTGTCAACGCTCATCCCCTGTTCGTGGTCAGGATTGTAAGTGAGCTTCGTGTAAGCCTTATGATCTCCTGTGTTTAGTGTTGTGTGTTTTAGCCCACCGTGGCTCATTACTTTCTGTTACGTTGTGTGTTCTTGTGTTCGTGAATAAAACACCTATGCAAACCTCACCAGCGACTCTTGGCGTCTTATGGTGGCTCGCGAGGGCCACCGCCTGACATCAACAAGGAAAAATTACAGTTGTGGAAAAAAGAGGTCAAATATTTAGGGCACATTATGTCAGCAGCAGGCAGACATGTTGATCTTGCTTGTAAACAAGCCATTTTGTCAGCACCAAAACCCATCACTAAAAGAGACATGATGTCATTTCTAGGTACATTAAATTACTGTCGCTCTAGGATTGCAAATTACTCATTTGAAGTACAACCCTTATTTAGTCTCATTTACAAAACACCCATAGCTCAGGTGGACAAAATTGAGTGGACACCTGAGGCAGAAGAGGCTTTTGTTAAAATAAAAAAAAAAAAAAAAAATTGGTCAGCACTGACGTCCTGGCACTCCCCAGTTACAAAAATCCATTTGCACAAATGGTTGATTGTAGAGAGGGACACATGACGTCAGTCCTTCTCCAAACAAGTGGTACAAAAATGCATCCAATAGCATTTTATTCTTCAAGGTTAGACCCTGTGGCGAGGGCAGTGCCGCCATGTGTACAGGCTGTCATAGCTGCCTCTTTGGCTTGCAGGCCTCAGCAGGGCTCATTCTTTTTCGTACCTTGACCCTAAAGGTCACACATGCAGTATCAGTTATCTTGTCACAAAGTAAAATATCAGTTCTCTCACCATCCAGACACCTTGCATGCATGACAGTGTTATTATCACAGCCTCATCTAACCATTGAATGTTGCACTGTAACAAATTCAGCAAGCTTTTTGCCAATCTCAACACAAGGCGAACCTCATGACTGTTTGGCAGAAATCGAGAGTGAAACATTGCCACACTCTGATTTGCAGGACACACCTTTGGAGGACTCTGATCTCACATTGTTTGTTGATGGCTCCTCCAAACGTGACTGTACTGGTTCAAACTTGTCCGGTTTCACAGTGGTCACCCATGACACAGTTTTACGAGCACAAAAGCTCCCATCACATTATTCGGTACAAGCAGCTGAATTAGTTGGTCTAACTGAGGCTTGTAAATTAGGCCAGGGAAAAGCACTCACAGTATATATGGACAGCCAATATGCTTTTTCTACGATCCATCATTTTGCACAACAGTGGGAAAAAAGAGGCATGATTACATCGACAGGAAAGCCAATCCAACACAAAGAGCTCATCTTAAAACTGTTAGTGTAAAACTTCCCTCCAAATTCACCATATGCAAATGTGCCGCACACAGCGATGGCACAGATCCAATCTCTAAGGGCAACCGCTTTGCAGACAACACCGCAGAAGCAGCTGCACAAGGTCATACAGGAAACCAAACAACAGCATTGTTTATACATATACAGTATATACAGTATATATATATATATATATACTGTATATATATATATATATATATATATATATATATATATATATATATATATATATATATATATATATATATATATATATATACTGTATATATATACTGTATATATATACTGTATATATATATATATATATATATATATATATATATATATATATATATATATATATATATATATACTGTATATATATATACTGTATATATATATATATATACACTACCTTTCAAAAGTTTGGGGTCACTTAGAAATTTCCTTATTTTTGAAAGAAAAGCACTTTTTTCAATGAAGATAACTTTAAACTAATCAGAAATACACTCTATACATTGCTAATGTGGTAAATGACTATTCTAGCTGCAAATGTCTGTTTTTTGGTGCAATAGCTACATAGGTGTAAGAGGCCCATTTCCAGCAACTATCACTCCAGTGTTCTAATGGTACAATGTGTTTGCTCATTGCGTCAGAAGGCTAATGGATGATTAGAAAACCCTTGTGCAATCATGTTAGGTCTGCAATGCTGTAATTGCTGCAAATGGAGGATTCTTTGACGAAAGCAAAGTTTGAAGGAAAAAATTATTATTTCAAATACAAATCATTATTTCTAACCTTGTCAATGTCTTGACTATATTTTCTATTCATTTTACAACTCATGGTGGTAAATAAAAGTGTGACTTTTCATGGAAAACACAAAATTGTCTGAGGTGACCCCAAACTTTTGAACGGTAGTGTATATATATATATATATATCTCCATTCCATCCATCCATCCATCTTCTACCGCTTTTCCGGAGGTCCGGGTCGCGGAGGCAGCAGTTCAAGCAGAGAAGCCCAGACTTCCCTCTCCCCAGCCACCTGCTCCAGCTCTTCAGAGGGGATACCAAGGCGTTCCCAGACCAGCTGGGAGACATATATATATATATGATATTATATTGTATTATAACACTGACAGAACAGCTATCACATGACATGTGAGTGACATGATTGTGGTGATGGAAACATCACCACAAGCTGAAATTTACCGGTGGATAAAAAAGGGGGCAACATTTGACAACACTTCAAAACTCTACAAATGATGCAATAACAAACCCATTTTGCCACGCAAATTATTCCACCAGACTGTTGTTCTGCTTCATGGGCTTTCCCATGTAGCAGCAGGGGGTATGATTTCTATGTTGAGTAAATTTTTTACCACTTATGGGTTTAGCCAATTTGCTATTCAATTTTGTAAAAAAAATAATTAAAAAAAAAATAAATGCCTAATCTGTGCAAAAAACAATGCTCAGGGACACCTAAGACCTCAGAAGGGCACTTTCCCTGCATCAACTTATCCTTTTCAGAACATTTGCATGGATTTCATTGAACTAAATAAATGTGAAGGGAAGAAATATTGTTTGGTGATTATCGATACATTTACTAAATGGACACCAAATGCTGTTACGGTAGCAAAAAAAAAACAACAACAAACAAACAAACAAAAAAACAAAAAAACCTCTTAACTGAAATAGTACCAAGATTTGGAATACCTGAAAAGATTTACTCAGATAATGGAACACATTTTGTAAATCAAGTTATATCACACTTAGGTACAGCACTTAACATTAACTTGAAAAATCACTCAGCTTACCATCCACAATCTGCAGGATTGGTGGAATGCACAAGTAGGACCATTAAAGAAAGGCTTAGCAAAACAATGGGGGAAACAGGACAAAATTGGATATATTGCCTACCCCTAGTCCTTTTTTTTATATGAGGGTAATACTCTCAAAAGAGGGGCTGTCTCCATTTGAAATAATGTATGGCAAGACTTACCTACCCCCACCATTAAGGCCAGTTAATTCAGGTGATGAGGAAGTGTGTTTAGCTGATTACATGCGAAGAATGTTGACTGACAGAGATGTTGTACATGCTGGTCTTACCAGGAAGGAACACGGGGATGCACCCATCATATCCAAACCAGGAGATCTGGTCCACATCAAAGCCATCAAAAAGAAAACTGGGCCGATGCTCCCTGGCAAGGACCACACAAGGTCATTCTGGCAACACTAACAGCTGTGAAAGTCGAAGGACATGATTCTTGGGTGCAATTTACACATTGCAAACTTTACCCCACTCAGAACCCTCAGCAAGAGACTGTTTAACTGTTTAACTGTTTAGCTATACAAGCAAGTCATTGTTTCTCTATACAAGTGTTCAGCTGATAGTGTCCTCAGGCACCCAGCAACGGCTTGTATAGTGAAACAACTGTTGTTTATCATGGAGAGACAAAATACAAGAGGGAGAAGTTTGGCAGCAGAAGGATGTGAATGGTACACCTGTTTTTTTCATCATCATCATCCTTGTGGTAGCACTTTTGATTTGGTTACTCTTAGAGACACCATTACCTATTTATCGCAGGGCTAGGTATGTTACTCACACGCATCACAACTAGCTAGAAGGACCAGGCTATGATGACCATGTTTATGTGGGTAATGTGTGGTGGAAGTATGCTTACTACACAGCCAAAACAGCTAATCGTTCAAATTGTTATGTGCGTTCTTTGCTCCCACTCTTAGTTAGTCAAATATCTATTACTGCTAAACCAATGGAACTATCAGAAGCTGTTTGAATGAATGAATGAATGAATAAGGTTTATTGTCAATACTACCATACGTGCAATACATACAGGAGAATTGAAACTTGACTTGACATTGGGCGCGCTCTATAAGCGCATCCCAGGCCGCGGCAGCCCGAAGGCGCCAGTCGAAACAGTGGGGGGTAAAGAGGGGGAGGGGGAGGGTAGGGAAACACAATAGGCAGAGAGAAAAAAGCATTGTTAATCAAAATAAAGCTCATTTTATGACCAAAATTGTGATTACAAGAAAAAAATTCTCTAATGCACAATTAGCAGACAATAGAGATCACACAATGACAAAGCAACGAGAGAGACAGTGTTTGTAATCAGCATATGATCAGTATGATACAGTGTGAATGTGTCAATTGCTAGTGAACAGCAGAGGGCATCCCCTGGCAACGGATAATCATATGTTCTACACAAAGCATGTCCAGAGTATCTCTCCTCGCATGCAGATGGAGTTCTGTGGATACATGATAACGCTGTCCTTGAAGAGCTCGGTCTGCAGAACAACAACCATTGTTTGTCGATGTTTGGGTAAAGCCAGACTCCTGTCAGCCTTATCTTCCCAGGAGGAATGAATGAAGTCGTCAAGGGCGCCGAATCAAGGTCGAAAGGCACAGTTCGCTTGGAGCAAAAAAAAATTTCACCTCTCATGCGATTCTGTGCATCACAATTTACAGGCGTAAGAATCATTCCCTGGAGAGCACTCAGCAACTTCAAGATGTTATCCACCTACCGAAACATAGCTAACATGTCCAAGAGAGTCCATCTCTCTTCAATGCATGCCAGATGGTAAATTCCATGTTAATCCCATTTGCCGCTAACAGTACTCCCCCCAGCTGGACAAATTTGTTGAGGGAGCTACACCGGGGCATTTTTATTAGCTCATCCAACTATAATTTCGATACACCAGGAACTCCAGGGCCAAACAGAAAATCCTGTGATCATGCCAATCTTCAGTTGAATCACGCAGGTTCCAATTCTTGGGCTCCCCCCTGGCCCGATTCCTGTTGAAAAGTGGTGTCAATAGCATTAAGCCACAATCCAATTTCCATAGTTTCCATTTGGGTCGATTCAGCAGAAGTAGAGCGAGACACAGACAGGACATCGCAAGCAGGGAATCAGTATTCGGGAGGAGGAAAGGAGAGGAGAGGAGAGAAAAGCGTCTGCTCTCTCAGAAATCCAGAAGTTTGTTTCTTGCAAGAGGCTATGTATGGAAATAGTACAGCAAGCATTAACTTGAACCACACCTGCCACCTTGTCTATGACTCCACTGACCGGGGACACAATGACACCCCTTACTCAGTAAAGGCAAGATTAACCTCGCCGGGGAATTTTTCCTTTTGTCTAAAAGGGTGTGGAAACATCTCTTTGGGCAATTTATCATTTTCCAGGTGTGCAACAGTACATAGTGTCCTTATCTCGCCCTTGTACTGCTACCTGCCGGACCGGCGTAGTGGGCAAAAGCTGTCCTGAAGATCCTTATTGTCATTCTAGAAGTCTGGAAGGCGATGTCACCCTGAAGGAGCTCTGTTGTGCCACAATTTGTGATTCTCACAAGTACGGCACATATATGGTGACAGGGGGTTGGTGGCTGTATGGCCATCATGCCTACTCGCACCTGCCCATGAATTGGGGAGGGGTGTGTGCCCCCATGGTGGTGACTGATCATACCATCATATTGTCGGCAGGACAGGCAGGCAGAGTAAAGAGAGATGTCTCTTTTTCACCACATGATCCCATCTGGGGCACAGATGTGCTGAAAGAATTCACGTTAGAAACTACTGGGCAGAAGGTACTCTATTCCTTGTTTCCCTGGGTGGGAGTGGCTAAGAACACCTTGTGGATTGAAACAACTAGTTATAGATTACAATCATTTGTGAATTTTTCTTTGTCTGCTTTTTCTGATATACGTAAATGAGGAGTTAACAGCTCTGAGACTTATGTTGACCCAAAATAGAATGGTTCTTGATCAAATAACTGCCACCCAAGGGTGTGTGTGTGCAGTTGTGGAGGATTATTGTTGTACTTTTATCCCTGAAAATGATGCAGATGGTCATGTGATTGCTTCAGCCATATGGAATTTGACTGCTTTGCAGGCTGCCATAGCCAAGTACAATGTCACTGATGAACATACCTGGTTTAGTTGGTTATTCTCTTCATGGGGAAGTCTCATCATGAACCTGTTAGTGATTTTTGTGGTAATATTTCTGGTCTTTTCTTGTGTCATTCCCGGCATCCGTAATATGACCATGAGAACTGTGCATGTTAATTTAGTGAAGTACCATGGAGCAGTTGCCAGGGATGATGGGAATGATGAACAGTGTGAGCTCAAGGTGTCTCTCCATGACCCAAGTACAGAGTAAAAGTATGATTGACATGCAGAAAACCGAAAGGAGTTGCATGATCATGATGTGAAGTTGAAATGTACTACCTGTAAATATATTTATGAAGTTGAAACATTATTTTTACTTTCTATTTTGTTTTTATGTTATTCTTATTTCTGTTTTTAAATTGTATTATTTTTGTTTTGTTTTCATCTTTTATGCTTTCTTTTTATAAAAGCATACACATATATCCTTATATCCTTACTATTATATCCCTACTTTATTATCATTTTGATTTTAATGTTTTTATCATTGATTAATAAGCTTTACTGTTCCATTTATCCCCCTAAAGGACTAAAATGTCAGGCGGTGTCTGGGGCAGCAGGGTCGATGGCAGACTTTCCCCATCACTAACTAGTTAGGGTCTGTTGCACATCAATGCACTGGAGTTTAGCATAGCTGCCAGATGGGGTTTTAGATACCATAGCTTGTTATCACTTTTCATTTATGATGCCTTGCATGGCATCAAAAGAGGGGAAATGATGGAATAATTTTGTATTCTTTATCTTTGGTACCTCAGAGTCTGGGTGAATTGTGTACAAGGTCAACCAGCTGGACATGTATCTGGTTGTTCTCATGTGAACGGTTTGTGCTGTTTTGACTGTGTCTAAGAAGGGAGGCACTTTGGAAGAACCAGCCTGAAACAGATATTCTTTCATGGACAGTTTTGAGATAACAGGATGCTTAAAGACTGAAAGTTGTGTATGTGATTCAGAACAATTTCCGGAGCTGACTGAGTGTATCACGTATTGTTCTCCACTGATCAGTGCAAATTAAATTTGCTGAAACTTCAATCCTGCCTGATTCTTTGACTGAAGAATTTTTCCAACAAGGACCTGCAAAGTTCACCCCTACTGTTTCAAATGGTGGGGTTTCTCTGATCCGGTCTCTTGGCATGGGTGCTGTCAACTGTTGTGTGGCCTTTACTTTCAATCTCTTGCACACAGGGCAAGCAGCAATGATTCTTTTTACCATTTGCCTGGCTCGAGGAATCCAATACTTCTCTCTTAGATGCACCAAAGTGTCTCTCATACCTGAATGCATCACTTGGTCATGACTGTGTCACATGAGCATCTCAGACAGTCTGTGGTCAGAAGGCAAAATCAATGGATGTTGCTCATTAAAACTCATGTTTGAATGTTGCAGTCTTCCCCCTACACTAAGCAAAACACAAAGCAAACCACTCCCTTCAAGAAATGGCTTAAGATCTCTGATCTCTGAGTCACTGTGAGCTTCCTTTCTTGCCTTTATTGCCATCATCTCCTTCTGGAAAGTTTGCCCTTGCATATTCCAAATCCAGTGTCTTTTGGCTTCTGCCATTTCCTCTGCAGTCAACTTTCCTTTTCTCTTTGATTTTGAGGGAGCATTGTGAACAAATTGTTTAATCCAGGCTGTGATTCTGAGTACAGTTCTTAGCTTGCTGTAGTCCTCTAGCTGCAGCAGTGAATCTGGCTGTACAGTTTCAGTATTACTCAGCTGGACTATGACATTGTGTTCTTTAAACTCAGCCTTTAGCCACTCTTCACAGGGCTCCCCAGAAAAGGACACTGACTGCATTGTTTTATTGAGGGATGGGGGCCCAGACAGCCAGAGTTCATCATCTTTCAGTTTTTGGGCTGTTTGACCTCTTGTGATAAGGTCTGCAGGATTCAGCCTCCCACTGCAATGTGACCAAACTTCAGGTGAAGTTAGCGACTGTATTTCAACTACTCTGTTAGCCACAAACTGCTTCCATTTATGCGCTAAACTATGAATCCATTGAATGACTATCATGAAGTCTGACCACATCCAGATTTGTGTTGGCTGCATGTTCATTGCCTTTAGCAGGTTGTTTCCCATCCATGCAGCAACTAGAGCTCCCGTTAACTCCAAACGGGGCAAGGTGAGTTTCTTGATGGGGCCTACTCTTGACTTGGACATGACCAGTCTGGTGATCGTTTGTCCATCAGCTGTTTGTCCTCGAAGATATGTTACTGCACCATAGGCTTTCTCACTGGCGTCACTGAAAACATGATGTGGTCTTGTCCCCATTGCAGCATGTCTGTTCTATAACACCTGGGAATGACTATCTGATGGAGTTGAAACAGCTCCGTGCACCACTGTTGCCACTTTAGTGAGAGATCATCTGGCAGTGCCTCGTCCCAGTCGATGCCTCATTGCCACATGTCCTGAAAGAGACATTTCACTCTTATTGTGAATGGGGTTAGAAATCCCATGGAATTAAATATTCTAGCTGATGACCGCAGGACGCTTCTTTTTGTGTTTTCTTTGTCTCTGAAAAAGCCCATCAAATGCTTGAAGTCAAAGTCAAAATTGTCAGTCTCTGGCCTCCACACAAGACCAAGCACCTTTAACACACAGCTGTGTGGTTCAGACTTGGGAGCAAAGTCAAATTCTCCTTGCATCCACTTTTCTTTTAGTGTGGAAGAATTAGTGGTCCACTTACATATCATGTTCATGCCAGCAGCAGCTAATATCGTTCTTGCAGCTGTGGTGATTGCATAAGCACTTTCAGCATCTCTGGTGCTGGTGATGAAGTCATCCACATATAGAGTGTCCTTCAGAATATTAACAGCGTGTGGATGAGTCGATTGGTATTTCTCCAGATGGTTTCTGATTGTAGCTGATAGCTAGCAGAAATGGTCTTGATGACACGTCAAATACTACACGGGTCATTCTGAGTGTGCTTGTTTTGTGCCCTCAGCATCAGGAGGTCCTGTGAGGCAAAAAAAATCTTAGAACGTCTCTGTCCTCTTCTGCTACTGATATTTGTAGGAAAGCCTTAGTGATGTCAGCCATGAATGCAATTGGATGCAACCTAAATTTTATCAGGGCAGTTAGGAGGTCTGGGTTTAGATTTTGTCTGGTGAACAGGCAGTCATTGAGGGAAGGGCAGCCATCTTCATGTGAAGAAGCATCGAAAGCAACTCTTAATTTGGTTGTTGCCTTGTTATCTGTGATTACAGCATGGTGAGGCAAATAGTACTTAACACTGCTGTCATAGATTCCATCTGACTGCTTGAGCTCAGGTGCCCTTTCACACATTCCTTGTTGGAAGTAGTCTTCTATTACTTCATTGTATTTTTCAAACAATGTCACATCTGCTTTCAGTTTCTTTTTCAAACTCTCAAATCTTTTTTGGGCAACCCTCACGCTGTTGGGGAGTTTGGATGCATCTTGTCGCCATGGCAATCTCACCTCATAACGACCTTCTCTGTAGTTCAGTGACTTGTCAAAGCATTGCTGAGCCTCAGTGTCATCAGTCCGCTGCTCTGGTTTACTGGTGATGCCCAGCGATTCTATTTCCCAAAATGCTCATAGCTGATCCGAAACTTGTGTTGTTTCCTCAGTGCCTATTTTCATGCATGAAGCCTCACTCATACTGGACATAGGAACAGGTCCCTGAACTGTCCAGCCAAATATTGTCTCTATGGCAACCAGGAATCCTGACCGTCTTTCAACTCTGCCTGATACCACCTCCCAGTAGTAGTCAGTACCTATTAGAACAGATGGCTCAAGCTCTTCATCACTGCTGCCTGAAGCGTCAGCTAATTGCAGGCCTTTATTTTCCAGCTACAGTTTACTTGTGGTGTTTCAGTGGCTTCAATTTTGAGGGTTTTTTTCCCTTGCCAGCAACATTCTGCAGGACTAGCTTCATGACATTTTGCTCTCTTTTTACTGGTACATCACTCCCAAAGGTTGTCATAGCCAGGAGCGGCACTGGGGTTAAGCTCCCAGTGCTCATAAAATGCTCCTTATGGCGTGCGTCTCAAAAAGCCTCTGACAACTAAGTCCAACTCCTAGCCTGCCCGTGTGGTTTAGTCTCTAAGCCCGGCGGAACTGCTTTTACTAGTAGGAGAAGGGGCGAGGGCGGATCTCTGGCGCCTTAAAACCAGATGCTTCGGGTAGATGGTGGCTCGTCAACCTGGGAAGGTAGCCCATCTAGGGGAAAGTAAACCCTGATTTCAAACCTCCGCTGCCTTGCGGCACACCCGGTCACGGGAAAGGCTTCGGGAGTCAACCCTGAGGAAAAATCCGGAGTCGGAGCCCCTAAGGCAGTTCTCTGTTGTGCTCAACATCATTCTGGCAGCTCCTGCGATGGCGCTGGTGCCAAACTGTAGCAGCCCTGCTGTTCCTTTGGATTCATCAGTGACGTGGAGAGGGGGGACATGCTGCATGGGCAACATCTTGTCCTCCATATCTTCCTGCCCAGGCTTGAATCCTACCAACGCTCAATGCTGGAAGGTAGAACACCGGATCACTGGAGAGGACACTCCAGCTTCGCCTTTGGCGTAGACAAAACATGGGGAATGACAGTTACCGGTTATAAGCCACCACTCAATTGGCGTAGAACGTGGCACCAGGGGTTGTTCCCGACGGTGGGAGGGATCATCGGATCTCACTGGACAGCTACCGCCCGCCTCAAGCTGGGCAGCCCCCAGCCAATAAGGTGTTGTCCCGCCACAGCTTGCTTTCCTCATTGGGTGCATGGGGATGAGGAAAAGTCCGAACAGCAGGCTGAGAACATTCGCACCAGGCAAGACAAAAAAACAAAAGAGACCAACTCTAAAACTGGGAACTTGGAACGTCCGCACTATGATGACAGGACTCACTGCTAACCTCAAGGACATCAACGACACCAGGAAGACTGCCATCATCAATAATGAGCTGAAGAGACTGGGAGTGGATATCGCCACTCTCCAGGAAACACGGTTGGCTGACGCAGGCACACTGAGAGAGAAGGACTACACATTCTACTGGCAGGGAAAGGGCAGTGACGAACACAGGGAACACGGAGTGGGCTTCACAGTGAAGAACACCTTGCTGAAGATGGTGGAACTGGGCAGCAATGGCTCTGCATGACTCCTCACCCTCCGCCTCAACACCACTCAAGACCCAGTCACCCTCATCAGTGTGTATGCCCCAACACTGACAGCCACACCAGAGGCAAAAGACAAGTTCTACGAGAATCTCGCAACAACTGTCAGGATCATCCCCAACTCTGAGCAACTCATTCTCCTTGGAGACTTCAATGCCAGAGTGGGTGCTGACCACGACTCCTGGCCCTCCTGTCTTGGACCATTTGGCGTGGGAAGAATGAACGACAACGGACAGCGGCTGCTCGAGTTCTGCACATATCACGATCTGTGCATCACAAACTCGTTCTTCAAGACCAAGCCCCAACACAAGGTTTCCTGGCGACATCCGCGCTCAAAGCACTGGCACCAGCTGGACTTGATCTCTGTCAAGACGAAGATGGCAGTGTACAACGCCTGCGTCATCAGCACACTGCTCTATGGGAGTGAGACGTGGACAACATACGCCCGGCAGGAAAAGAGACTGAACTCCTTCCACTTGCGCTGCATTCGCCACATCCTGGACATATCCTGGCAGGACAAAGTGCCCAACACAGAAGTTCTGTCCCGCGCCGGCCTTCCCTCCATGTTCACTCTACTCAGGCAGCGCAGGCTCCGCTGGCTAGGCCACATTCACCGTATGGAGGATGGCAGAATCCCCAAAGACGTCCTCTACGGAGAACTGGCGACTGGCAGGAGAGACGTTGGCCGCCCACAGCTGCGCTTTAGAGACATCTGCAAGAGAGACATGAAGGCCCTGGAGATCAACACAGAGCACTGGGAGGACCTTGCAATGGACCGTTCCAAATGGAGAGGCACCCTGACCAGACAGCTCAAGGTGGAGGAAGAGAGACTGACTGCTGCTGCAGATGAAAAAAGGACCCGCAGGAAGAACCACCACAGACCCAGCAGCACAGAGACCACCCACAAGTGCGACCTGTGTGACAGGGACTGCCATTCACGCATCGGCCTGTTCAGCCACAGGTGGTGCTGTTCCAGCAGAGTAGACGTTTAGGATTCTCTTCCATGGTCATCATAGACCGACGGAGGCCGACGAAACTCCCAAAGGTATGAAGTCATGGCTTACATGGAGACGTGGCTTACGGCGCATGACCCGGATGCGGACCTGTGGATTGACGGCTTTGGAGCCCCACTTCGCTTGGATCGGCAGGAAGAGGTAACGGGGAAACGTCAGGGGGGTAGCGTATGTTTATACATTAATAAACAGTACTGCACATCTGTCACGGTCAGAGAGCGCATCTGTACACCCGATGTGGAGTTTCTGTCCGTATCGCTACGCCCCTTTTATCTGCCCCACGAGTTCCCCCAACTTTTCATAACGACTGTGTACATTCACCCGAGAGCGGACGCTGACTCCGCCTCCAGCACCGTCTTTGATGTGGTACAGCGGTTGCAGTCGATTTCCCCAGAGGCTCCAAACTTTATTCTTGGGGATTTTAACCATGTTTCTTTAAAGAAGACACTTAAAAACTTTTATCAGTATGTCTCCTACTCAACCAGGCGAAAAAAGACATTGGACCTGTGCTATGAATCCATAGAGAGGGCCTATAAATCACTTCCCCTTCCTCCTTTAGGATCCTCAGATCACAACTGTGTACATTTGCTGCCCACATGTAAAACTGCTCTCAGAAGACGCAAGGCGAAGACCAGAGACATAGACGTGTGGACAGAGGATTCAGTGCACTGCCTCCAGGAATGCTTTAACTGTACGGACTGGGAGGTGTTCACAATGTCCTGCGGGGATGATTTGGACTCTTTGGTGGACGTCACATGCTCATACATGGCTTTCTGCAGAGATATGATCGTTCCAAGATGGCGCCCACAGCGGTCGACATGGTGCTTCGCTGCGCTCTTTGTTTGTTTTTGTTTGTCAATTGTGTGTCTGCTTGCACTTATACCCGTGAAGAACTTCTAAATATCAGGACTTTGACCCCCACGGACCTCCTCCCAGTTTTTCTAGCCCCTGCCGCCGATCTGGTTTATTGTTTGGCTCGGAAAGTGAGACGGCGGAAGAGAGGAAGACGAGCGGGCGCTCTCGTACGACTTCGCAGGAGAGGCTCGCGAATGGCGCTGTCTGGCATATTTCTGTCCAATACCAACTCTCTCTCTAACAAGGTGGATGAACTGAGACTGCTGATGCGTTTTAAGGACCTCGCCTCCTCAGCTGTCCTCTGCTTTACTGAGACCTGGCTCCGGGAAAATATACCGGACAGCGCGCTGCACCTCGACGGCTTTCAGCTCTTCCGTGCTGATCGTGACACAGAGCTTTCCGGCAAGACCACAGGAGGCGGTGTCTGCTTCTACATCAACTGCAGCTGGTGCTCTGATGTAACGGTAATTTCCAAACACTGTTCTCCTGCCTTGGAATTTCTTGTTATCAATTGCAAGCCCTTCTATTCCCCGCGGGAGTTTGCTTCTTTCATAATGATCGCTGTGTACGCCCCTCCCGACGCGGACACGCGCGAAGCTCAGCGCGTGCTCGCGGATCACATTCAACACACAGAGCGGAGTTTTCCAGACTCGCTGATTATTGTGGCTGGCGACTTTAATCAGTGCAATCTGAGCCACGATCTCCCCCGCTACAAACAGTTTATTAAATGCCCCACCAGAGGATTAAACACACTGGATCACTGTTACACCACAGTGAAAGACGCATATCACGCTGTCCCTCGAGCTGCGCTGGGATTATCTGATCACGTGATGGTTCACCTCATTCCCACATACAGACAGAGATTGAAGCTCACTAAACCTGTTGTGAGCACTACGAAGATACGGACCAGTGATGCTGAGGAGAAGCTGGAAACGTGCATGGAAATATCTGACTGGGGCATGTTTAAAGGAGCCACGCATGATCTGGATGAGTACACGGACACTGTGAACTCATATATCCACTTTTGTGAAGAGAACATTCTTCCATCACGCACCAGGGTGAGTTACTCTAATGACAAACCCTGGTTCACAGCTAAGCTCAGACAGATCAGGAAGGAGAAGGAAGCAGCGCTGAAAAGTGGAGACAGGGACTGCTACAGGGAGGTTAAATACCGGTTTAACAGAGAGCTGAAGAGGGCTAAATCTCTATACTCAGAGAGACTCCAGCAGCAGTTCACTGCTAATGATTCGGCTTCCGTGTGGAGAGGACTGAGGCAAATCACCAACTATCGACCTAAGGCTCCTAAAGGTCAGGATGACAAAGCCCTTTGTCAGAGACTGTCCCAACACTATGCCCGTTTTGACACCTCGTCATCTGTGTCCAACTCCCCACCTCCCTCCAGCTCCACAGCCTCCACATTCCCTACTTCATTTAAGGCACCCCCCCTCCTCCCCCCCTCCCCTTATCATCAGTGAGCAGGATGTGCTCAAACAGTTCTCCAGACTGAACCCGCGCAAGGCCCCCGGCCCAGACGGCGTGTCTCCCTCCACCCTGAGACTCTGTGCGAAACAGCTGGCTCCTGTATTCACAGACATTTTTAACACCTCCCTTAAGTTATGCCACGTGCCGTCCTGCCTCAAATCCTCCACCATCATCCCTGTCCCCAAGAAGCCACGGATCACTGGACTTAATGACTACAGACCTGTAGCGCTCACCTCTGTAGTCATGAAGTCCTTTGAGCGCCTGGTCCTGTCCCACCTCAAGTCCATCACCACCCCTCTCCTGGACCCGCTGCAGTTTGCCTACCGAGCCAACAGGTCTGTAGACGATGCAGTCAACCTGGCCCTCCACTCCATCCTGCAGCACCTGGACTCCCCGGGAACCTACGCCAGAATCCTGTTTGTGGACTTCAGCTCCGCATTCAACACCATCCGCCCCGCTCTGCTCCGGGACAAGCTGTCCCTGCTCAACGTGCCTGACTCCCTCTGCAGGTGGATCATCGACTTCCTGACGGACCGGAGGCAGCATGTGCGGCTGGGAAAGACTGTCTCAGACTATACTAGCATCAGCACCGGATCACCCCAGGGCTGTGTACTTTCCCCCCTACTCTTCTCCCTTTACACCAACTCCTGCACCTCCAGCCACCAGTCTGTCAAGTTGATCAAGTTTGCGGATGACACCACCCTCATCGGGCTCATCTCCAACAGCGACGAGTCCGCCTACAGGAGAGAGGTGGCCCAGCTGGCGTCCTGGTGCAGCAATAACAACCTGCAGCTGAACGCTCTGAAGACAGTGGAGATGATTGTAGACTTCAGGAAAGTCACTACTCCTCTGCCCCCCCTCACCCTCTCAGGCTCTCCCATCACCACTGCTGATTCCTTCCGCTTCCTAGGCACTACCATCACCAGGGACCTCAAATGGGAGCTGACCATCAGCTCACTCATCAAAAAAGCCCAGCAGAGGATGTTCTTCCTGCGGCAGCTGAGGAAGCTCAAGCTACCCACCAAGATGTTAGTGCAGTTCTACACAGCCATCATCGAGTCCATCCTCACCACCTCCATAACCGTGTGGTACGCAGGAGCCACTGCCAGGGACAGACTAAGGCTGCAGCGCGTCGTGCGCACTGCTGAGAAGGTGATCGGCTGCAAGCTCCCATCTCTCCAGGATCTGTACATCTCCAGGACCCGGAGGCGTGCTGGCCGGATCATAGCCGATCCCTCACACCCTGGTCACGTACTGTTTGCCCCCCTCCCCTCTGGTAGAAGACTTCGGTCCATCCAGACTAAAACCTCCCGTCACATGAACAGCTTCTTCACTCTGCCATTAGACTGCTGAACACTAAGTGACTCTCGTGCACCATGTACAGCAGCTCAACCAGACTCATGTCAATCATCTCTGTTTTCTTCCTGCATTACCGACTGCACTATATAGTTCTCCACAGTATCTGCTGCTGGCTAATATATATTTTAACTGTTGACCAGTATCACTTAATCTTATCCTACACTTTATTACATGTATAGTTTATTTCTCTTATCTTATCATGTTTAATGTTGCAGCATTGTACCGAGACAAATTCCTAGTTTGTGTACTACATGAACAATGGCAATAAACCTGATTCTGATTCTGATTCTGATTCTGATTCCATGTAAACGTGTCAAAATATATCCCAACAATAAGCCATGGGTTACAAAATCAGTTAAATCCTGCTTACAGAGGAAAGCACTTGCCTTTAAACAGGGGGTTGTTTCTGAGCAACAGGTTGCCACAAAAGAGCTGAAGTCCGAAATTTTAAGAGCAAAACAGAATTATAAATCAGAGTTGGAAAGCAAGATGGCAACAAAGAAACTTGGTTCAGCCTGGGCCAGTATGAAAACTATTGCAGGCCTTCAGAGCACAGAGCACAGTAATCGTGTGTTTTTAGATGGTTTTAATTCAGACACAGAGCTGGCTAATGCTCTTAATTGTTTTTATGGTCATTTTGATTCCTTTGATTTTAGCACAGAAACCCAAGATTTGAAACAGAAACTCAAAGACAATCAGCACTTTAATATAGAAGTGCAGGGTATTAAAAGGGCATTCTTTTCTGTAAAAGTGGACAAAAGTCAGGGCCCTGATAATACTGTATATGTGGGCGATTGGTAAAGTCCTGTGCACATGAATTGAGTCCTGTATTTCACTACATTTTTAATAAGTCCTTACAGACACAACATGTGCCTAAGATCTGGAAAGATGCCGTGGTTGTCCCCGTTCCAAAATCCAGCTGTCCTAAAACGGTAAACGACTTTAGACCAGTTGCTCTGACTTCAATTTTAATGAAAATTTTTGAAAAACTGGTCAGATTTGAGGTCCTAAAGCAGACTGAGCATGCATTGGATCCTCTGCAGTTTGCCTATAGGCCTCACAGAGGAGTGGAGGATGCCACTGTCACTGTTTAACATGCTTTTTAAACATCTGGATTTTAATGGGACACATGCCAGGCTTTTATTTGTGGACTTTTCTTCCGCCTTTAGTTGAAAGGCTCCTGCAACAATTTGATTTGAGCAATAATCTGGTGGGTTGGATTCTGGATTTTTTAACCAACAGGACACAGAGAGTAAGGGTCAATGGTACATTGTCTGACCAAAAGTGCTCTTCTACTGGCTCTCCGCAGGGGTGTGTGTTGTCACCACTACTCTTCATCCTGTACACAAACATGTGTCGGAGCAGACATGACAACAGACACATTATAAAGTATACTGATGATTCAGTTGTTGTCAGTCTCCTCCAGGAGAGAGTGGCCACGGCCCAGTAGTTGATGATTTTGTTCACTGGTGTGAGGATTCCTACCTGCAGCTGAATACGACAAAAACTAAAGATATGATTATTGACTTTAGGAGGAAAACTCCCAGGCACCAAGTCAATGTACTAAAAGGCCAGACCACTGAATGTGTACAATCCTAAAAATATCTTGGGACGACTATTGATAATAATTTAAACTTTGAAGAGAACTGTGAAAGGGTGTGCAAAAAAGGGTCAGCAACATTTGCATTGTTTAAGGAAACTTGCATGCTTCCAAATTGACCGAATCATAATGATAATGTTTTATCGGGCTTTTATTGAATCTGTTTTATCCTTTTCTTTAGTGTCATGGTTTGGTCAGATAAAACTGAAACAGAGGAAATCCTTGGATCAGGTAGTTAGATGGTCCAGTCGTTTGCTTGGTGAGTTACAGCTGAGCCTGACATCCCTTTACACCAGACAGGTACAGAGGATTGCTACCACCATTTTAAATGATGACTCCCACCCTCCCCCTCATGGATCATCACCTTATCGTGGTGGTGGGGTTTGCGTGCCCCAGTGATCCCAGGAGCTATGGTGTCCGGGGCAATTTGCCTCTGATAGGGTCACCCAAGACAAACTGGTCCTGGGTGAAGGAACAGACTAAGAATGATCCAACAGACTCTCATGATAAATTGTATATCAAGGATTCAGTGTACCCCGCCCGGTATGGGGTTACCGGGGCCCCACCCTGGAGCCAAGCCTGGGGGAGGGGCTCGAAGGCTAGCGTCTGGTGGCCAGGTTTCCACCCATGGGACCCGGCCAGGCTCAGCCCGAAGGAGTTACATGGGTCCGCCCTCCAGTGGGCTTACCACCTACAGGAGGGATCATGGGAGTCTGGTGCTATGTGGATTAGGTGGCAGCCAAAGGCGAGACCTTGGCGGACTGATCCCAAGCTTTCTAAACTGGCTTTTGGTACGTGGAATGTCACCTCTCTGGTGGGGAAGGAGCCTGAGCTGGTGCATGAGGTTGAGAGATACCGGCTAGATATAGTCGGCCTCTCCTCAACACACAGCTCTGGTTCCGGAACCAGTCTCCTGGAGAGGGGCTGGAGCTTGGCCTTTTCTGGAGTTGCCTCAGGTTAGAGGCAATGAGCAGGGGTGGGTATTCTTGTATCCCCCCACCTTGCTGCCTCTATATTGGAGTTTTCCCCGGTGGACGAAAGGGTTGCTCCCCTGCGCCTTCGGGTTGGGAAATGGGTCCTGACCATCATTTGTGCCTATGCACCAAATGATGTTTCAGAGTACCCACCCTTTTTGGAGTCTGTGACTGGGGTGCTGGAGGGTGCTCCTCTTGGAGACTCCATTGTCCTACTGGGGGACTTCAATGCGCACGTGGGCAACGACAGTGAAACCTGGAGGGGGGTGATTGGGAGGAACGGCCTGCCCGATCTGAACCCGAGTGGTGTTCTGTTATTAGACTTCTGTGCTGACCACAGTCTGTCCATAATGAACACCATGTTCAAGCATAAGGGTGTCCATATGTGCACCTGGCACCAGGACACCCTAGGTCGCGGGTCGATGATCAATTTTGTTATCGTGTCATCAGACCTGCGACCGTATGTCTTGGACACCCGAGTAAAAAGAGGTGCAGAGCTGTCAACTGATCACCACCTGGTGGTGAGTTGGATCCGATGGCAGGGGAGGAAGCCATTCAGACCTGGTAGACCCAAACGTATAGTGAGGGTGTGCTGGGAGCATCTGGCTGAGGCCCCTGTCCGGGAGGTCTTCAACTCCCACCTCCAGAAGAACATCAAACACATTCCAAGGGAGTCTGGAGACATGGAGTCTGAATGGGCCATGTTTTCCACCTCTGTTGTTGAAGCGGCAGCCCAGAGCTGCGGCCGCAAGGTGGTCGGTGCATCTCGTGGTGGCAACCCCCGAACCAAGTGGTGGACACCAGTGGTGAGGGGGGCCATTAAGCTGAAGAAGGAGTCCTATCAAGCTTGGTTGGCTTGTGGGACTCCCAAAGCAGCTGAGGTGTACCGGCAGGCCAAGCGGAGTGCAGCTCGGGTGGTTGCTGAAGCAAAAACCCGGGTATGGGAGGAGTTCGGTGAGGCCATGAAACAAGACTTTCGGTCGTTCTCAAAGAGATTCTGGCAAACTGTCCGGCGGCTCAGGAGGGGAAAGCAGCTCCCCGTCAAACACTGTGTATGGTGCGGATGGGACACTGTTGACTTCGACTGGGGATATCGTCGGGTGGTGGAAGGAATACTTCGAGGATCTCCTCAATCCCACTGATACACCTTCCACAGAGGAAGCAGGGTTTGGGGACGAGGGGGACGACTTGCCTACCACAGGGGCTGAGGTCGCCAAGGTGGTTAAAAACCTCCTTGGTGGCCGGGCCCCGGGGGTGGACGAGATTCGCCCTGAGTACCTCAAGGCCCTGGATGTTGTTGGGCTGTCATGGTTGACACGCCTCTGCAACATTGCGTGGAGGTCGGGGGCAGTGCCTTTGGCATGGCAAACCGGGGTGGTGGTTCCTCTCTTCAAAAAAGGGGACCGGAGGGTGTGCTCCAACTTTAGAGGGATCACACTCCTCAGCCTCCCTGGGAAGGTCTATGCCAAGGTACTGGAGAGGAAAGTCCGGCCGTTGGTCGAACCTCGGATTCAGGAGGAGCAATGTGGTTTTCATCCTGGCCGTGGCACATCGGACCAGCTCTTTACCCTCTCGACAATTCTTGAGGGTTCGTGGGAGTTTGCCCAACCAGTTTACATGTGTTTTGTGGACTTGGAGAAGGCATTTGACCGTGTCCCTCATGGATTTTTGTGGGGGGTGCTTCAGGAGTATGGGGTATCGTGCTTGTTGTTACGAGCCATTCGGTCTCTGTACGACTGTTGTGAGAGTTTGGTTCGTATTGCCAACACTCGGTCGGATTCATTCCCAGTGAGAGTTGGACTCCGCCAGGGCTGCCCTTTGTCACCGATCCTGTTCATAATTTTTATGGACAGGATTTCTAGTCGCAGCCAGGGAATGGAGGGTGTCATGCTTGGTGACCACAGGATCTCATCTCTGTTGTTTGCAGATGATGTTGTCCTGTTGGCTTCATCCAGCAATGACCTCCAGCTCTTGCTGGGACGGTTTTCCGCTGAGTGTGAAGCGGCTGGGGTGAGAATCAGCACCTCCAATTCCAAGTCCATGGTCCTTAGCCGGAAAAAGGTGGATTGTCCTCTCTGGGTTGGGGACAGGCTCCTGCCCCAAGTGGAGGAGTTTAAGTTTCTTGGGGTCTTGTTCACGAGTGAGGGGAAAATGGAGCGAGAGATCGACAGACGGATTGGAGCAGCATCTGCAGTGATGCGGACGTTGTACCGGTCTGTTGTGGTGAAGAGGGAGCTTAGTTCTAAGGCAAAGCTGTCGATTTACCAGTCAGTCTACGTTCCTACTCTCACCTATGGTCACGAGCTTTGGGTAATGACCGAAAGAACAAGATCACGGATACAAGCGGCTGAAATGAGCTTTCTCCGTAGGATTGCTGGACTCACCCTCAGAGATAGGGTGAGGAGCCCAGTCATCCGGGAGAGGCTCAGAGTATAACCGCTGCTCCTCCACATTGAAAGGAGTCAGTTGAGGTGGTATGGGCATCTGATTAGGATGCCTCCTGGACGCCTCCCACTTGAGGTGTTTCAGGCATGCCCCACTGGGAGGAGACCCCGGGGCAGACCCAGGACTCGGTGGAGAGACTATGTCTCCCAGCTGGTCTGGGAACGCCTTGGTATTCTCTCTGAAGAGCTGGAGCAGGTGGCGGGGGAGAGGGAAGTCTGGGCTTCTCTGCTTGAACTGCTGCCTCCGCGACCCGGAACTCCGGAAAAGCGGTAGAAGATGGATGGATGGATGGATGGATGGATGGACTCCCACCCTTTGCACTGCCACTTTCAGCTTCTTCCCTCCTGACGGAGGTTTGCTGTCCCAAAAAGTAAAACCCAGCGCTACAAAAACAGCTTTCTTCCTGCTGCTGTCAAAGAGTTGAACAAGTTGTAACAATATATTGCACATAATTTAGTTACCTATTTATTAATTTCATTTTATATTTACTTATTTTTGTAGGTTTTTATTTGGGTTCTAAATCTTTTATTGCGTTTTAGACTTTTGAGTTTTTAACCTCTTTGACTAGGTATAATATAAGGTACAGACCCTCCCTTCCATCTGTTGTCATGGGAAATGTACGGTCGATACTGGGAAAGTTAGATGAGCTAGCGGCTATCTCCCGTTATGATAGCACATACCGGGAGTGCTCTCTCCTTTTGTTTACTGAGACGTGGCTAACTGAACTAGCAGCAGATGCTAACATTGAGCTGGAGGGTTTTCACATGATACGAGCTGACCGAACACCAGACAGTGGCAAGGCTAGGGGCGGTGGAGTGATCATGTATGTTAACAACAACTGGTGCAGACCGGGACATATCACTGTTAAACAACGACACTGCAGCAAAGACATTGAGTTGCTAGCTGTTAGCATGAGGCCTACATATCTCCCGAGAGAACACTCACACGTGATCTGCATTGTTGTTTATGCAAATCCGACGGCGAACGCTGGGACAGCACGTGACGTCATCCATTCAGTAACCAGCAGGCTGCAGACAGAACACCCAGATGCTCTTCTCCTCATCTCAGGCGATTTCAACCATGTTTCACTGTCTCCCATTCTACCCACGTTCACCCAGTATGTCACATGCCACACTAGAGACAATAAAACACTGGATTTATTCTACGCAAACACTAAGGAGGCGTACACCTCATCACAACTACCCCCACTCGGGAGATCGGATCACAACTTGGTTCATCTCCGGCCGGTGTACAAACCCCTAGTGCACAGACAACCTCCGGCCATGCACACTGTGGAGTTATGGTCTGAGGAGACAATGGACACCCTAAAGGGCTGTTTTGAAGCCACCGCCTGGAAGCAGCTCTGCGATCCACATGGTGAGGACATCGATGGCCTCATTCACACCTTCACGGGCTACCTCAGCTTCTGTGTGGACAAATCCGTTCCCACCAAGACCATACGGCGTCACTCAAACAACAAACCCTGGATCAACCCTGAGATAAAAACACTTCTGAGAGAGAAGAAGAGGATCTTCAGGTCGGGGAACAGGGAGATGCTGAAGTCCGTACAGAGGGAGCTGAGGAGAAAGATCAGAGAAGGCAAGGACAGCTTCAGGAAGAAGATGGAGGACAAGCTGCAACAGAGCGACATCAGCGGGGTCTGGAGAAACCTCAAAACCATCTCGGGGCTCCAGAATACCTCCCCCCAGGCCACAGGGGGCAGGGAGTGGGCGAACAACCTGAATCTGTTTTTCAATAGATTTGACCAACCGCCCTCCCCCCTGACTGCACAACAACCACTGCTGCCTCTAAAGAAATCAAGTCCTGCTGCCCACTCCCCACTCTACCAACACCCCCCCACTCCCAACACACAGCCCCCCATCCTGACCCTGACCAGGACCCAGGTGAGGACGGAGCTGAGGAAGATCAAGGCGAGGAAGGCGCCGGGACCGGACGGCATCAGCGCAAAGCTCCTCAAGTCCTGTGCAGACCAGCTGTGTGGGATTGTGACGTATATCTTCAACATGAGCCTGAAACTGGGGAGGGTACCACAGCTGTGGAAAACATCTTGTGTGGTACCTGTACCAAAAACTTCCCACCCCAAAGACCTGAACAGCTACAGACCGGTGGCCTTGACGTCCCACTTGATGAAGACCCTGGAGAGACTGCTCCTTGCTCACCTCCGCCCCCTGGTGGAACCAGCGATGGATCCACTCCAGTTCGCCTACCAGCATGGCATTGGGGTGGAGGATGCGGTGATCTTCCTCCTTCACCGTTCTCTGTCCCACCTGGAGAAGCCCGGGAATATGGTGAGGATCATGTTCTTTGACTTCTCCAGTGCTTTCAACACCATCCAACCGATGATCCTGAAGGACAAGCTGCTGCGCGCAGGGGTGGACCAGCACCTGTCATCATGGATCCTGGACTACCTCACGAACCGGCCTCAGTTTGTGAGAACCCGGGACTGTGTGTCCGACACGATCATCAGTAGCACGGGGGCCCCCCAGGGAACGGTGCTGGCTCCCTTCCTGTTCACTCTTTATACTGCGGACTTCTCACACAACACAACACACTGCCATCTACAGAAGTTCTCTGATGACTCTGCGATCGTTGGCCTCATCTCCAATGGAGATGAAGCTGAGTACAGAGGGCTTATCCAGGACTTCGTGGACTGGTGCCATCGGAACTGCCTCCAGATCAACGCGAGGAAAACTAAGGAGCTGGTGGTGGACTGCCGCAGGCATGGGCAGCCCCTCACAGTACCAGTAAATATACAGGGAACAGACATCGAGATGGTGACATCCTATAAGTACCTGGGTATTCATCTGAACAATAAACTAGACTGGTCACACAATACTGATGCACTCTACAAGAAGGGACAGCGCAGGCTGTTCCTGCTGAGGAGACTCAGGTCTTTTGGTGTACAAGGGGCGCTGCTGAAGTCATTCTATGACACGGTGGTGGCATCAGCCATCACTTTTGGAGTGGTCTGCTGGGGCAGTGGCATTACTGCAGCCGATAGGAAGAGACTGAACAAACTGATTAAGAAAGCTAGCTCTGTCCTGGGGCAGCGCCTTGATCCGATGGAGGAGATAGGAGAGAGAAGGACGGTGGCTAAACTGTCATCTCTGCTGGAGTCCGAGTTCCACCCTATGCAGGACATACTGAATGCACTGAGGAGCTCATTTAGCAGCAGACTACATCATCCCAGGTGCACAACCGAGAGGTTTCGTAGGTCCTTCCTACCAACGGCTGTCAGACTGTACAACCTAAGCAGGGCTGCTCGCAGAGATAGCAAAAAGACGTAACAAACTAATAGTTTTTTGAATGCAAAAGATGCAATAGACTTACACAATGGTCCTCTCCGGCATACAACTAGGAACATACCGGTCGCTATGGAGGGTGAGAATATGTATGGGCACATAATCATACCATGTAGGATAACTAAGTAGACGGTTATGCTGTTTCATTCCATCTAGCAACAATGCTCTGCACTGTGTGTGTTTATATATTTGCATATTTATTCCATCTAGCTACAATGCTCCGTACTGTGGGTGTTTATATATTTATATATCTACATATTATTCCATCTAGCTACATTGCTCCGCACTGTGTGTGTTTATATACTTGCATATTTATTCCACCTAGCTGCAATGCTCCGTACTGTGGGTGTTTATATATTTACATATTTATTCCATCTAGCTACAATGCTCTGCACTGTGTGTTCATATATTCATATATTTATTCCATCCAGCTACAATGCTCTGCACTGTGTGTCTGTGTGTGTGTGTATATATATATATTTTATAGTAATACGTACATATGTTTATTAGCTGCTCTTGCTTGCTTGTTTTTTTTTTTCTTGCCTTCTGATTGTTGCTCTGAGTGTTGCTATCCCTGTGCTGTTGCAATCCTGGAATTTCCCCGTTGTGGGACTAATAAAGGCTTATCTTATCTTATCTTATCTTATCTTAGTCTTTAACTTTTTAATATGACCCTTCTCTCTTATCTCTGTTTTTTCTCTCATCTCTTTGTCTTATATCCTGATTGATTGAGCCTTGAGTATTTTTTATCATGTTTATAGTCAGCTTCATGTTTGCCTGTGTTTGTGTTTATGTTGAATGTAATTGTGGTTTGTAAATATGAATGTCACCTGACTGCAAAACAAATCCACCTGCGGGTACAAATAAAGTAACCTGAACCTGAACCTGAAGTTTTAAAGTCTCTTTTTACACAACTGGCTGTCCTAATACCTTTACCTGCTTCTCCAGCACAAAACTTCCCTGACTTCCTCCATCCATCAGGCAGTGTACCTTTCCTTTTCCCTTTATTCCACTGGCCCATGCTGTGACTGCAGGAAGACTGTGTTCTTTCTTCCTACACTTGTCTTTAGTGTGTGGTTGGCCACGGAAGAGATAACAGCATCAGTTGGTTCTGGGGTATCATTAAGAGGATCAGTGTGTTCATCCTTATCACACATTGTTGGATGGTGTCTTGGTGCACACAAGTTACATGTGATGCCCTTAGCCTGGCAGAATTTTGCCACATGCCGCTGCCCAAGGCATACAAAACCTCTCCCCATCTTCCTCAACTTGTCCTTCCGCAGGCTGAGTGTATTTTCTGTACATTATTCAGACTTATGACGAGCTCTCACAGAATATGCAGCCTTGAAGAGCATTTGAGCTGCTGGTGTGGAGTGCTGCTGTAGATGGAAGGTTTGGTTTCTGAAATTTTCTACTTTCTGCATCTAGCTTGCAATGGTGCTGAAAGGTAGACTGAAGGTCCTTAATAATGCTGCTTACTTTAATTCAATTTCAGTTAAATTAAATTCAATTTTATGTATATAACACCAAATCACAACACATGTCATCTCAAGGCACTTTACTGAAAAGAGTGGATTTAGGCTACACTCTCAGTTTAGAGAACCCAGCAGAGACCCCTAAGAGCAAGCACTGCGGCGACACAGGCAAGGAAAAACTACCCCTTAACGGGCAGAAACCTCTGGCAAAATCATAGCTCATAGAGGACGGCCATCCGCCTCGACCAGCTGGGTTGAGTAGCTACATTCAAAACAAACATACAAATACTGACATAAGGTCCGACCCAGGGAACACGCACACAGGCTCGAGTGCAATTCAATAACTTTATTGTGAGAATAACAGGTGTATGGGTGTGTGTTTGTGGGATGTAATATATTGGAGGAGGACAGGATGCGTGGAGGGCGTTGGGGAGCGCCGTACAGCCAGGCAACCCTAAGGACAGAGCAAACAGAGATTAACTGCCGGTGCACACCCAGCGGAATTAACGTACAGTTTTATGCTCACTTGCAGATGGTAAGGTGGCTGGCTCTGGCCAAAGCCGCAAGTCTCCCGCCTGGAAGACAGCATCCCTGAGGGCGCTCGGTGCGGTGAGGAGAGTGATGGCGAGGAAAAGGGAGGTAATCCGCCGCCAGGGAATCCACCTGTGCACAGGGGAGAAAACTGGAAACAAAGTAAGAGGATGCTGAGCTTATGTGCTGACAGGGAGAAATCCAAAGAGCGCAGGCAGAGGGTTGGCATGCGCTGACATGATGAGCATTGGAAAGCAGATGGTTCCAGGCCGAGGCTCCAGGTGGAGCGGGCTATATAGCCCGAGACTGATGAGGCACAGGTGTGCGTGCAGCTGAGGCGGGAGACAGGTGAGAGCGAGTAGTAACAGTACCCCCCCCCCCCAGAGGAGCGCCTCCCGGCGCTGGCTTACCTGGGTACACCCGGTGGAACTCCGTGATGAGGCGTTTGTCCAGTACAAACGACGGGCGCACCCAGGATCTCCACTCAGGGCCATACCCCTCCCAATCCACCAGATATTGCAGGCCACAACCCCAGCGGTGGGAGTCCAGGATAGAATTGACCCCCCACCCCGGATCCCCGTCGATCATCACGGGTGGGGGTGGAGCCCTAGGAGGACGACAGAGCAGGTTAGTCACCAGGGGTTTAATTTGGGAGACGTGGAACGTCGGACAGACGCGGAGGGAGGGGGGGCGAGCCAGACGCACAGCCACGGGGTTAATTACGTTGACGATGGAGAAGGGTCCAATGAAGCGTTGGGCCAGTTTCTTCTTCTCGGCCTTCAGGTTGATGTGCTGCGTGGACAACCATACCTGTTGGCCCACATGATAGTGGAGAGCGGCCCTCCTGCGACGATTCGCTGTCCTGGAGTTGCGCTGCGCCGTGCGTAAAAGGGCCTGGCGGGTCGCGGTCCAAAACCGCCGGCAGCGCCTGAGATGAGCCTAGGTAGATGGTACTGCCACCTCCCCTTCCTCTTCAGGGAACAGTGGAGGGTCGTAGCCCAGAGACGCCCGGAAGGGAGACATCCCAATGGCCGATGATAGAGTTGAATTGTGGGCACATTCTATCCAAGGAAGATGGGTGCTCCAGGAAGATGGACTGGAGGCGGTGATGCAGTGCAGCGCAGCCTCTAGCTCCTGGTTAGTCCGCTCACACTGCCCGTTGGACTGGGGGTGATGACCGGACGACAGACTCACAGTAGCCCCCAAGGCATTGCAGAAGCACCTCCAGACCCTGGACATGAACTGGGGGCCCCGGTCGGAAACAATGCCCACCGGAATCACATGTAACCTTACAACATGCTGGACCAACAAATCTACCGTCTCCCGCGCCGTAGGAAGGCCGCAGAGTGGCACAAAGTGAGCGGCCTTCGAAAACCAGTCCACAATGGTCAGGATGGTGTCGAAGGAGTTGGACGTTGGGAGGCCAGTGACGAAGTCCAAGGGTACGTGGGACCAAGGCCTCCCGGGGGTCGGCAGGGGATGGAGGAGACCCGCTGGAGGAGAGGTCGAAGTCTTACCAGTGGCGCATTGGGAGCAGGCACCAACATAATTGGCGATGTCGTCCCGGAGGCCCGGCCACCAAAAGGACCTCTGGAGGAGCTCCACCTTGCCAGGAGATCCCAGGGTGACAGGCGAGCTTAGACGTATGGGCCCAATGGATGACGTCACCCCGGAGGGATGACGGCACAAACAACCTCCCCGCTGGGCCGCCGCCGGGGTCCGGTTTGGCCTCCTGTGCCCTCCGGACCTTGTCCTTGATAGACCATGAGATGGCGCCCACAATGCACGAGGCTGGCAGGATGGTGTGTTCCTGTTCTTCGGGGGCCTCCGGGGCAAACTGCCTGGACAGCGCATCCGGCTTGGCGTTCTTAGAGCCGGGGCGGTAGGTGATGGTGAACCTGAAGCGGCCAAAGAACAGGGACCAGCACGCCTGGTGGACATTCAGGCGCTTGGCCATCCTCAGGTACTCCAGGTTCTTGTGATCCGTCCTGACCACAAAAGGTTGTGCTGCTCCCTCCGGCCAGTGACGCCACTCCTGCAGCACGAGCTTCACCTCTAGGAGTTCTCTGTCGCCGACGTCGTAGTTCCTCTCCGCAGCAGACAGGCACCGGGAGAAGAAGGCGCAGGGGTGGACCACCCCATCCACTGGAGAGTGCTGAGATAGTACCGCCCCCACCCCAGTGTCGGAGGTGTCCACTTCGACGAGGCGCTGTAGCGCGGGGTCCACTTCAGTCAGGACCCGGGAGGAGGAGAACTCCATCTTCAGGGCTGTGAAGGCAGATGCAGCCTCCTCTGTCCACCGGAACGGCACCTTGGGGGAGGTGAGGCGGGTCAGGGGAGAAGCGATGGAGCTATACTTGAGAACGAAGCGGCGGTAGAAGTTGACAAACCCCAGGAACTGTTGGAGTTGTTTCCTGGATGAAGGGGGAGGCCACTCGACTACCACCTTGACCTTGGCAGAATCGGGGAGGATTTGGTTACGAGACACGATAAAGCCCAAGAAGGAGGTCTTGTCAGTGTAAAACTCACACTTCTCTGTTTTAACATAGAGTCTGTTCTCTAGAAGACGTTGGAGGACCCGCCTCACGTGAACCTGATTCTCCTCACGGGTCCGGGAGAAGATCAGGATGTCGTCGAGGTAGACAAAGACAAAAACCCCCAGGAAGTCTCGAAGGACGTTGTTAATTAGCCGCTGGAAGACGGCCGGAGCGTTGGCGAGCCCAAATGGCATAACAAGGTATTCAAAATGGCCACTGGGGGTTCGGAACCCCGTCTTCCACTCATCGCCCTTCCGGATCCGAACGAGGTGGAAAGCGCTGCGGAGGTCCAGCTTCGTAAACCAGGAGGCCCCTTGGAGAGAGTCGAAGGTGGAATCCATCGGCGGCAGCATGTAATTATTCTTTATCATGATGTCATTCAAGGCCCAGAAGTCGATGCATGGCCGAAGGGACCCATCCTTCTTATCGACGAAGAAAAACCCAGCTCCGAGTGGGGACGAGGAGCGTCGAATGATACCGGTGCTGAGCGACTCCTTTATGTAAGCATCCATGGCCTCCCGCTCCGGAGCAGATAAGCTGTACAAGTGGCTCAATGGTAAGGGCGCCCCCGGGCGGAGGTTAATGGTGCAGTCATACGAGCGGTGGGGGGGAAGAGATAGCACTTTGGACTTGCTGAAGGCTGTCCCGAGATCGTGGAATTCCGGAGGCACCTTGGAGAGGTCCGGAGGGGAGGAGTCAGAGGAGGAGAGGGGGACCAAAGGAGCGCAGGCAGTGGATTGGAGACAGGCACCCAAACAAAAGGTGCACCAGGAGAGGACACTTCCGGATTGCCAGTTGAAGGCTGGGTTGTGGAGGCGCAGCCAGGGGTAACCCAGAATGACGGGGGCAGCCGAGGTGGGCAGTACGAACAGGCTGAGGTCCTCCCGGTGATTCCCGGAGATAAAGACAGAGACAGGGACTGTCCGGTGCGTTACCCTCTCTAGGGGTGTTTTAGAGAGGGTGGCCAGTTTGAGAGGAGCCGGCAAGGCTTGGCAGGGGATGCCCAGGCGGGTTGTCAGGCTCTTAGAAATAAAGCTTTGTTCCGCCCCCGAGTACACCAGTGCATGAGTGAGGTGTTCGGTGAGATTGTGACAGAACCGGATCGGCAAGGGGCATTTTGATAGGGAGTTAGGCGGGGACGAGTCCGCAAGGCCCCCTACAGCAACTCGCGGACTCCCCTTTTGGCTTAACCGGGCAGGACTCCACGGAGTGCTGATCGTCTCCGCAATACATGCAGAGACCCAGCTCCCTGCAGCACTGTTTCTCTGCCAGCGTAAGCTTGGTCCACCCAATCAGCATCGCCTCGGATTCGTCGGCGGGCTCTGGCGTGGACAACGCCAGGGGGCGAGGTTGAGAGGTGCCGGGAGACACTCCGCCGGAGCGGCTGAACGATTTCTGCTCGGCAGCCCGCTCTCTCAACCTGCTAGGGAAATTAATTCAGAAAGCTGTTCCGGCAAATCCCGGCAGGCCAGTTCATCCAGGAGGCTAGGACTCAGACTATGGGCAAAAATGCTGCAGAGGGCAGCATTCCCCCACCCAACTTCCGCTGCTACCACCCGGAAGTCGACAGCGTAATTGGCCACTGACCAACTGCCCTGGCGAAGGTTTAGTAGCTGGGTGGTTAGCACACTGTCACGGTCCGAATGATCAAACACTTCATTGAAATCGTGCACGAACTGGGCATAGGTCAGGTTTGCGTAGCTGGGCCTCGCCATTACGGTGTAAGCACAAGCTAACACTTGCCCTTCCAGGAGGTTAGCCACATACCCAATTCAGCTGTGATCAGTCGGGAAGTCCCCGGGGACGTGCTGGAACACTGACTTGCATTGAAGAATAAACCCCCGGGCTTCACCGAGCTTCCCGCTGAAGCGCATGGGCATAGGAATGGGAGTGAGGTTTGTGAGCGGCCCTGGGTTAGCCTGGCTAGCGGGGAGACCAACAGGAGCTGGCCCGCTGCGTTGAACCGGAGGGAACGCCTGTTGGGGATCCAGACGGTCCAACCGGCGGTTAATCTGAGCTAATTGGTTAAGGATTACCTGCTGCTGGTGAGTGAGTTGATCTACTCGAGCCTCGAGAGTGTTAAATCGGTGTGCGAGCCCGCTGTTCGCTGGGCCGCTCTGCTAGAGCCGTACTGACATAAGGTTCGACCCAGGGAACACGCACACAGGCTCGAGTGCAATTCAATAACTTTATTGTGAGAATAACAGGTGTATGGGTGCATGTTTGCGGGACGTAATGTATTGCAGGAGGACAGGATGCGTGGAGGGCGAAGCGGAGCGCCGTACAGCCAGGCAACCCTAAGGACAGAGCAAACAGAGATTAACCGCTGATGCACACCCAACGGAATTAATATACAGTTTTATGCTCACTTGCAGATGGTAAGGTGGCTGGCTCTGGCCAAAGCCGCAGGTCTCCCGCCTGGAAGACAGCATCCCTGAGCGCGCTCGGCGCGGTGAGGAAAGTGATGGCAAGGAAAAGGGAGGTAATCCGCCGCCAGGGAATCCACCTGTGCAAAGGGGAGAAAACTGGAAACAAGGTAAGAGGATGCTGAGCTTACGTGCTGACAGGGAGAAATCCAAAGAGCGCAGGCAGAGGGTTGGCATGCGCTGACATGATGACCGTTGGAAAGCAGACGGCTCCAAGCCAAGGCTCCAGGCGGAGTGGGCTATATAGCCCAAGACTGATGAGGTGCAGGTGTGCATGCAGCTTAGGCGGGAGACAGGCGAGAGCCAGTCGTAACAAATACAACATTTAAAGCCAAACAGTCCAGTACGAAGCCTGGCCAGGCTGCACATGTGAGCGAAGGCCTGGCAGGGGCATCATTTCTAACTAAAGGCCTTATCAAAGAGAAAAGATTTCAACTTGCTCTTGAATAAAAAGAGAGTATCTGCCTCTCGAACTGAACTGGGAAGATGGCTCCACAGGAAGGGAGCTTGATAGCTGAAAGCTCTACCTCCCAATCTACTTCTAGATACCTTGGGGGCCACTAGTAGTTTGGATTTTTGGAAGCGCAGAGCTCTGGTTGGATGATAGGGAACTAAGAGTTCTTGCAGGTAAGAAGGAGTCATACCATTAAGGGCTTTATAGGTTAAGATCAATATCTTGAATTCAGTTCTATATTTTATTGGGAGCAAATGTAAAGAAGCTAAGACTGGAGTAATGTGATTGCTTCTCCCTGTTCTCATAAGGATATAAGCTGCATTCTGAATGAGTTGGAGAAACTTTATGGACTTATTTAGGCAACCTGGTGAAAGTGAGTTACAATAGTCAAGTTTAGAGGTGATAAAGGCGTGGACAGGTTTCGCTGCATCTTTATGAGACAGGATGGACCTAATTTTAGAAATATTATGCAGATGGAAGAAGGTGGTCTTAATGGTTTGCTGTATATGAGAGTTGAAAGACACATCTTGGTCAAAGACAAGTCCAAGATTCCTAACGGAAGATGTAGAAGCCAGTGCAATGCAATCTAGTGTTGTCATATTGCTAAAAAGAGTACTTCTAGCATGTTTGGGGCCAAGAACAATGACTTCAGTTTTATTTGTATTCAGCAATAGAAAGTTGTAGTTCATCCAGGTTTTGATATCCTTAAGACACTCCTGGAGTAAACCCAACTGGCTGTCATCATCTGGACTGATGGATAAATACAACTGAGTGTCATCAGCTTAACAATGAAAATGAATAGAATGGTTCCTCATGATGTCTCTCAAAGGCAGCATGTATAATGTAAATAATACTGGTCCGAGTACTGATCCCTGCAGAACTCCATAGCTAACCGTGGTTTGAGTAGAGGACTTGTTATGGACATAAACAAACTGGGAACGGTCTGATAGATAAGACTGGAACCATCTTAGCGTTGTTCCATTCAAGCCAATTTGCTGTTCAAGTCTCTCTAGCAGAATATGGTGGTCAATGGTATCAAAGGCAGTGCTTAGGTTCAATAAAACAAGGACGAAGACAAGTCCTTTGTCAAATGCCATTAGAATGTCATCAGTAACTTTCACTAAGGATGTCTCTGTGCTGTGATGTTTCCTAAAACCTGAATGAAATTTCTCAAATATAGAACTTTTTCTAAAAAGGTGCATAGTTGATTGGCGACTACTTTTTTGAGGATCTTGGAAAAGTAGGGGAGGTTAGATATTGGTCTTTAATTGGCCAAAATCCCAGAATCAAGCGAAAGTTTTTTAAGTAGAAGTTTAATTACTGCCACTTTAAATGACCGCGGTACATGTCCTGTCAATAGGGACATATTAATTATGTTTAAAAGAGATGGACTAATCAGAGATAGCTATTCCTTCACTAGTCTAGCGGGGATTGGGTCTAAAAGACAGGTAGTTGGTTTAGAGGCTGACACTATTAGGGCTAGATCAGAATGATTAATACGAGAAAATTTAGAAAAGTGGAGTTCTGAGCCTTTGGGCACAACAGTGTTAGGTAGAGGCTTGGTATTTTTAGGGGGCTATTTTTTGGAATATTATTCCTAATACTGGCAATTTAATCATTAAAAAAATTTCAAAAAGTCGTCAGCACTAAGAGTTGGAGGGATGTAGGGATCTTTGGCATTTTAGCTCTTGGTTAGCTAAGCCACAGCATTAAAGAGAAATCTGTGGTTGTTTTTATATTCTTCTTTCAAGGATGAATGGTACTGTCGCCTAGCACTACCGAGAGATTTCTTGTAGGTGGTAAGGCTGGCATTCCAGGCTGAACAAGATTCTTCTGTCTTATTTGCATACCAGAGCCTTTCACAGGATCTAACTTTCTGTTTTAACTTACGGGTGTGGGAGTTGTACCATGGAGCTAGTCTCCTATTTTTAATAGTTTTCTTTTTAAGAGGGGTTATGGAGTCAAGTGTTGACTGCAGTGAGGCTGCAGTACTACCAACTAAAAGGTTTAATTCTAATGGATTCAAGTAGTCAGTGCTGTCTGCTATATTGAGACATGGTAATAGAGTAAGTGCTGAAGGGATTAATTCTTTAAAGCGAGCCACGGCACTATCAGATAAGTATCTGGTAACTATATTTCTGCTTGATGCTGTGAAATGGGATAGCACAGATTTGAACATTATCAAATAGTGGTCAGTCAGTGTAGGATTTTGAGGGATGACAAGCAGCTCATCAATTTCTACACTGTAGGCCAAGACCAGGTCAATGTTGTGATTATGATGATGAGTTGGTTTACTAACACAGTGAGAAAAACCAGTTGAATTTAAGAAGGAGAGAAATGCTACACTATGACTATCATTATCAACATATATATGAATATTAAAATCACCAGCTATGATAATCTTGTCTGAACTAAGAACTAAGGTTGTTAATAACTCAGAGAATTCAGACATAAATTCAGCAAAAGAAGCACCGGGAGGGCGATATATTGTGGTAAATAAAATAGGCTGCTCTGACCTCCGGGATGGATGTGCTAAGCTAAAAATTAAGCATTCAAAAGAGTTACAATTTGAGTTAAGCTTAGGCTGAGGGTTCATTTGTAATGTGGATTCATATATGAATGAATGAATGAATGAATCTTTATTTCGGATAGATTAGATGCAAAGATTAAGAGAAAGGAACAGAATAATATAACAAAGGGGGAAAAAATCTAACAAGGTCAAATTAAACAATAACTCCTTGGATTATACAGTTCAACATAAGTTATTCGAAATGGGTGATGGCTGAAGCTGCAGCTTATGTTTCCCACCCATATTCCATCTAAGAATTCAAAAGGAAAATAAAATAAGTGATTACAATTCAGAACAAAGCTACGACAAAACGTGACAAAAAAACTAAGCAACAGCACAACACTGACTGAATATGATAATTCTTTTGTGCTTTTACATGTCATCTTGTGTATATGTTTGGAGTATTTCTTCCCTTAGTTTTTGTTTAAATTGTCCAAGCATCATACATGATTTTAATTCAGGTCCAAAAGCATTCTACAATCTGACTTCTCGCACTGAGACACAGTGTTGCTTGGTGGTAGTTCTCCCTGAAGGTTTTTGAAATATACCTGTTCCTCTGAATTGAAATTGTTTCTCCCTTATTTGGAACAACTTTTGGATATTTTCAATTCAATTCAATTCAACTTTATTTATATAGCGCCATTTCACAACAACAGTCATCTCATAGCACTATCAACTGTAGGGGGGAACCCCCACAGTTGCAGAAAGACCCCAGCAATCAGGTGATCCCCTGTGAGCAAGCACTTGGCGATGGTGGAGAGGAAAAACTCCCTTTTAACAGGAAGAAACCTCCAGCAGAACCAGGCTCAGGGAGGGGCAGTCATCTGCTGCGACTGGCTGGGGGGTGAGGGGATAGAGAAGATGAAAAGAACAGACATGTAGAGAGCAAACAGCACGATGGGGACTCGATCTATGGGAGAGAACAAACAAATGTTAATGACCAGCAAAAAAAAAATATTTCATAGAGAGTGAGGAAAGGAGTGAGGCCCAGTGCATTACTGGAGGTCCCCCGGCTGACTAAACCTATTAGCAGCATAACTAAGGGAGGGTTCAGAAACACATGATCCCTCCCTAATTGTAGGCTATATCAAAAAGGTAGGTTTTGACCCTAATCTTAAAAACAGAGATCGAGTCTGACTCCCGAATCCAGATTGGCAGCTGATTCCACAGGAGAGGAGCTTGATAACTGAAGGCTCTGCCTCCCATTGTACTTTTGGAGATTCTAGGTATTACAAGTAGTCCTGCATTTTGGGAGCGTAGTGCTCTGTTAGGATAATACGGTAGTATCAGATCTTTTAAATAAAAAGGAGCCTGATTGTTTAGAGCTTTGTAAGTAAGAAGAAGGATTTTAAACTTAATTCTAAACTCTATGGGAAGCCAATGAAGGGAGGCCAGAACCGGAGAGATATGATCTCTCTTTCTAGTACCTGTTAAAACTCTTGCTGCAGCATTTTGGATCAGCTGAAGACTTTTTAAAGATGTTTTAGGACAACCTGATAATAAAGAATTACAGTAATCTAATCTCGAGCTAACAAAAGCGTGGATCAGTTTCTCAGCATCACTCTGAGACAAGATGCTCCTAATCTTGGCAATATTACGCAAATGATAGAAGGCAGTCTTAGAAACAAATTTAATATGTGAATTGAAGGACAAATCCTGATCAAAAATAACTCCAAGGTTCCTCACAGAGCTATTAAGAGAAAGAGTAACTGCATCCAAACTGAAAGTTTGATTTGGAAAGGAATTTCTAAGGTTTTTTGGACCAACAAGAATGACTTCAGTCTTATCTGAATTTAATAGCAGGAAATTACAAGTCATCCAAGCTTTGATTTCCTTAAGACAGGCTTCTAACTTGGCTAATTGATTACTATCATCTGGCTTCATTGACAGGTATAATTGTTTGTCATCTGCATAACAATGAAAATGTATACAGTGCTTTCTAATAATGTTGCCTAACGGAAGCATATATAAACTAAAAAGAGTAGGGCCTAGCACAGATCCCTGTGGAACTCCATGACTAAGCTTTGAGTTGAAAGAAAACTCATTATTTACATGAACAAACTGGAACCTATCAGATAAATAAGATCTAAACCATTGCAACGAAGTTCCATTAAGTCCAACATAGTGTTCTAATCTATCAAGTAGAATATTATGATCGATAGTATCAAAAGCTGCACTAAGGTCTAAAAGGACAAGTACAGAAACTAGTCCATTATCAGATGCAATGAGGAGGTCGTTAGTGACCTTCGCTAAGGCTGTTTCAGTACTATGATGGATTCTAAACCCAGATTGAAACTCTTCAAGTAAACCATTTCCCTGCAGGTGGTCGAATAATTGCATAGCAACAACTCTAAGATTTTTGAAATGAAAGAGAGATTAGAGATTGGTCTATAGTTAGCTAAAGCTCCTGGATCTAGCGTTGGCTTTTTGAGTAAGGGTTTAATTACAGCTGTTTTAAAAGCCTGCGGTACATGGTCTAAAGTTAATGAAGAATTGATTATATGAAGAATAAAGCTACCAATAAGTGGGAAGACTTCTTTAAATAACCTAGTAGGAATAGGGTCTAAAAGACAAGTTGAAGGTTTGGATGAGGAAACTATTTTGTCTAACTCACAAAGGTCGATTGGAGTAAACTCATCAAGACAGACATCAAAAGAAGGAGTTGTAATAGTTACAGTATTTAAGTTAACTGTGGGAATAATCTGATTATCTCTGATGGATGAAATTTTATTATTGAAAAAGTTCATAAAGTCCTGACTAGTAAGCTCTAAGGGAATGCTAGGATTGATAGAGTCCTGACTCTTTGTCAACCTGGCTACAGTACTGAAAAGAAACCTGGGATTATTCTTGTTCTCTTCTATTAATGCAGAGTAATAACTTGTTCTAGCTTTTCTAAGAGATTTTTTATAAATTAAAAGATGATTTCTCCAAGCTAAATAGATTTCATCTAAATTAGTAGAGCGCCATTTTCTTTCTAATTGATGAGTCTTCTGTTTTAAGCTACGAGTTTCTGTGTTGAACCAAGGAGTTAGAAATCTCTGATTAGACTTTTTCTTTTTTAAGGGGGCCACCAAGTCTAGAGCCTGATGCAGAGAAGCTGAAACACTATCCACCATGTTATCAATTACAGAAGGAGCAAGCTGTCTATAGCTTATTTCCGTTGTGTTGACACATGGCATAGAGGAAACAATCTGCATAAATTTGGAAACAGCATCATCTGAGAGGCATCTACTGTAATAATATTTTTCTTTAGGAGCCAAATAGTCAGAAATGGTAAAATCAAAGGTTAACAGACAATGGTCTGACAATACAGGGTTATGAGGAGACACTACAAGATTTTCTATTTCTATGCCATATGTCAGAACAAGGTCCAATGTATGGTGGAGGTAATGAGTAGAATTTCCTACTTTCTGAGAAAACCCAATCGAGTCTAATATTGAATTAAATGCCACATTAAGGCAGTCACTATCTACATCCACATGTGTATTAAATGTCATATCCGGCTCTAGGGAGCCGGGCAATCAGAGCCAGGGATAAGCCAGTGAGTCGAGATGTTTTATTCTGGGTAAGGGATAAGGAGAGCACAGACACTCATACAGACGTACATTCTCAGGCTGCACAGCGCAGGGGTAGGTAGCTCGTACCGGACATGGGGGTAACAAGACGTGCATACTCACAGCGGGATACAAACACCAGAATGCTGCAAGGGGAGTTGAGGCTGACACCAGACGAAGGGGCTTCAGCCTAGCAGTGCTTATGTCGCAGCCCCGAATGATCGAAGCTGCTCCTCTTTATACTCATTAACAGCGCCCCAGCTGATGAGGATTAATTGGCCCCAGCCGTCCCGTGACACTGACAGCTGGGAACCAGCTGAGGCACTGCCCAATGAGAGGCAGGGATAAAAGGAGCATGGGCTGAGCGCCGAGCCGGCGTCTCACCCCATGGTGACAGAGCCTCCCCCTCACGGTCGGGCTCCCGAACGACCAGGAACATCCCAGCCCCCCCCCCCCTCCCCACCTAGGGTGGGCGGAAGAGAGGCAGGACCGGAGGGGAAGATGCAAAGGGAAGGACAAAAAAAAAAAAAAAAACAATAGACCAATGTAGGGCAGCAGGGCAGAGAAAAAAAAAAAACCCAAATACAATACCCTAAAACACAGGGAAAAGGATTAACCCAGAGCACAGTTAGGGAGAAAACTGAGTTAGGACACAGGTAGGGAAAATACCAAATACGACTACAGACAGCATACAAATAACGTATAGATCGGGGCAAAAAAAAGAAAACCAAAAACCCACCAAAAAGGTGGCAGGAATGAATAAAGCAATCACAGAGTATAGTTAAGGGGAACAAAACACACTACTCCATAATGCACCAACAAGACAAAGGTCAGGACAAAAAATGAAAAACGCTGTGCATGGATACTAAAGAAAACAAAACACACAGCACCGAATATATAAAAGATCACCTAAAGAAACAGAGGTGACAAGGACAAATGGGTAATAATGAAGTACGGTTAAGTGGGGATGAAACACATTACTTCAAACAATAACAAACACAGTCAACGTTAAAGCCGGGGCCAGGGAAGGCCCCCCACGAGGATAATAAGACAGAATGGGGTGATCACAGAGTATGGTTGAACAGGAAACCACACGCATACTCCATGATGCACCGACGAGGCCAAGGCTAAGGTAAGGATGAATGAAAACGCTGAGTAAAGATAAGAAAATGCAATACACAGCGCGATACATAAGGTGAGTCACCAAGAGGAAAAAAAGGTGACAGGGTAACAGGATAACAATACGATAAAAATGCTGAGTATGGTTAAAAAAAACAACACACAGCACAAAAACATACAGTATATTCCCCTAATGGACAAAGAAACTACACCCGAGTGACCTCAATAATAATAAAAGAAGTAAAGGACACCCGAGGAGACGGCAGGCAGAGTCCAAAACGGCCGGAATTGTTCTGGTAATCTCCCCGCCCATTGTCCAGTTGGCAACCCGGGGAAGAGAAATGTTCGGACGGCGAACTCTGGGCCCAGATCCCAGGAATCCAGTCCAACGGCTGCCGAACCAGGCCGCCCAAAGGCAAACACAGACCAGTGGGGGGAAACCAGATCGCTGAACCGAAAGTTTTGCGGGTCGGGTCGTCGACCCGCATCACTCAACCACCAGGACCGTTGAGACGGACGAAGGGTCAGAGCGGATCCCGGTGGAAGAGGCTCAGGGGAGAGCCGATGATGAGGGCGGCGGGCCTCAGGGAAACGGCCACCTCCTCACCGGACCTGGACAACACTGGGGCAGCACCCACGTCGGACCCCGATCGGGCCTCAGGCGAACCCACGTTGGACCCCGATTGGGTCTCGGGCGAACCCACGTTGGACACTGCACCAGAACCGACCTCCAACGTTGAACCCGGACCCTCCAGCACCACGAGGAACAGCAACTCCTCGCCGGTGACCCTGGAAGAAGGCTCAGAAGAGAAAACAGAACCGGGATCAGGATCACCGGCAGCACCAGAACCCGGCGAGACGAGCTCAGACGCAGCGGGCGGCTGCACCCTGCTCGTCTCCCCTGGAGATAGGCTGAAGTGCTCAAAGATAAAAAGAAAGAAAAGAAAGGAGAGCACTCGCCTGATCTCGGGTTCTGACGCCGTCCAGGACTGCGAAGATCCAGGATCCGTCGTCAGGAGGTCGTTGTCAGGCTCCCATCTAGCCGCGTCAGGCCCCGCAGCCAGCACGATGGTCAGCGCAGCTTGAGATCCCTCCAGCGCAGGTAACCCCGCCGACGACCCACTCGGCGTGAAGCCAGAAGAATCTCGTCCCGCTGGACCGAACCGCTCCTCCGTGGAGACCCAGGGACGCTCAGTCGTCGGCGTAGACTCCACGCAGCAGTCAGTCCCCCTCCTCCGTCCGCAATGTAGCTGCGGAACCACAGGCCCTCTCCATATCCCACCACGTTGACCCGGAGCCGGGGACCGCTCGGCGGAGAGAGACACAGAGGATGCGGGATTAGGCATACAGGTTACAGCAGGTGGGGAGAGTTCAGGGAGCTGCGAACCCTGAACTTCTCCTCCAGGGATGTGACAGAGCAAATCATTAAGCAGGTGTGAAAAAACAATGACTTGCCTGCCCCCTGGAGGTTGAGTATCGCCTGCTGTAGTGGATTCTGCTTCTTCCTCTCCCCGCCCGGCGATAACGGAGGACCCCCCGGGAATTCGTCTGAGGATCGCTCGCATTGTCTCCAGCAGAGAGCTCACCAGGCCGGGATTCCAGGCACACACAGCAGTCAGGAAGCGCGTCGAGGAGGAGGGGGAAACAGCCGGGGTGAGCCAGCCCGAATGTCCAGGAATGACAGCGGGGGAACGAGGCTCAGGGGACGAGGCTGTAGAATCTCCACACTGACGAGGCGAAGGGATGACAGCTGCGTGGGAGGAACGGTCCTGACGATGACCCAGAACTGGATCCGGACGAGGTTCGTGCAGAGGTGACTCGGCGATGTGATGACGACTACTCCCAGGGGACGAAGCGAGGGGGAAACCCAGGATTCGCCGCTCCAGATCGGAGATCGAGACGAGGAAGGCGTCGAGCACGGGAAGGCTTCGTAGCCCTGAAGTCCTCACCATCAATCTCACTGCCGCCGCCACATGCCTGAAGGTGGTGACAGGAAACACAGTGGAGCTCGCGACAGCCACTCGACCCCGGACATAACTGCTGTCAGCTGCGGCTCCTCGAAGGGAATCCCGAGTGACGTGGCGCAGGTCGGGGGAAGTCCTCTGGTTGGCGCGAACTCCCGGACTGGAATGGCGGCAGGAACGGGACTCCGAAGCGGGGAAAGACGTCGCCCACTTCGACTCCCTGCCGGGATTTCCATCCACCCCGTGGAGCTTCTCTCGCTGTGTACCTGCAGCGTCTATCCTGGCACTGTCCTCCAGATGGTACAGAGAGTGAGGGTGACAGTCCAGGAGTTCCTCAGCACGGCCCGGATGCCAGCGTCTCGCGTTGGAGGCGTCGTGCAGGGTGAAGAACGTCCCGTCGACTGCCTCCGAGATGGACCTCAGCCCGTCGCCCTGGCGCCGGAAGTGACTCCTGGGAAACGGCATGCTAGCAGCGCTGACACCCGGACAGAAAGGTACATTTCCACGGCGACTCACGGCCGCCGGCAACTCTTCTGGCTGCGACATCCTGTCATATCCGGCTCTAGGGAGCCGGGCAATCAGAGCCAGGGACAAGCCAGTGAGTCGAGATGTTTTATTCTGGGTAAGGGATAAGGGATGAGGAGAGCACAGACACTCATACAGACGTACATTCTCAGGCTGCACAGCGCAGGGGTAGGTAGCTCGTACCGGACATGGGGGTAACAAGACATGCATACTCACAGCGGGATACAAACACCGGAATGCTGCAAGGGGAGTTGAGGCTGACACCAGACGAAGGGGCTTCAGCCTAGCAGTGCTTATGTCGCAGCCCCGAATGATCGAAGCTGCTCCTCTTTATACTCATTAACAGCGCCCCAGCTGATGAGGATTAATTGGCCCCAGCCGTCCCGTGACACTGACAGCTGGGAACCAGCTGAGGCACTGCCCAATGAGAGGCAGGGATAAAAGGAGCATGGGCTGAGCGCCGAGCCGGCGTCTCACCCCATGGTGACATTAAAGTCCCCTACTATAATTATTCTATCAGATTTCAGCACTAAATCAGCTAAGAAATCAGCAAATTCGGATAAAAATTCTGAGTAGGTTGATGGGGGACGATAAACTATGGCAAATAAAATTGGGTTTAACCTAAAATTGCTAAAGTGCCCAATACTGAGGACCAGGCCCTCAAAGGAATTATAACATGTTTTTTGCTTTACATTAACTAGTAATTTGGAATGGTAAATTGTTGCTACTCCTCCTCCACGACCAGAACTTCTGGGATTTTGACAGTTTAAATAACCAGAGGGAGTTGATTCATTTAAACCAACATAATCCTTTTGTCCTAACCAAGTCTCTGTAAGGGAAATTAAATCAATCTGATGATCAATTAACAGATCATGGACTAACAGAGACTTGGGAGTTAGAGACCTAATATTTAATAAACCACATTTAATTTTTAAATTATGAGGAGGAACAGAGGCCAAATCATTCAATTTAGAGGCTTTATGTTTAATTTGAGTTTTACCAATGTTTTGCTTTGTCACTTTGGGATGCTTATGCATGATATTTTTATTTACTTTGGAGGGAGCAGACAACGATTCTCTGATGGGGAAGACAGGGGCTAAGCTGAGGGGTGGCGGATGAAGAGGAGCTGCAGAGAGGCGTGTAAGACTGCGACTCTGCTTCCTGGTCCCAACTCTGAGTAGTCATGGTTTTGGAAATTTGGATAAAAAAGATGCCAGATTGTTAGATAAATGAGAAGCACCATCCAAAGTGGGATGAATGCTGTCTCGTCTCATAAGACCAGGTTTTCCCCAAAAAGAGCTCCACTTGTCAATGTAGCCCACGTCATTTTTAGAACACCACACAGACAGCCAGCGGTTCAAGGATGACGAGCGACTAAACATGTCATCACTGGTCAGATTGGGGAGGGGCCCAGAGAATACTACAGTGGCTGACATCGTTTTTGCAAAGTCACACACCGATTCTATATTAAGTTTGGTGACTTCCGACTGCCGGAGACGGATGTCATTAATGCCGGCGTGAATAACAATTGTGGAGTATTTACAGTTACTTTTAGCCAGCATTTTCAGATTTGACTCGATGTCGCCTGCTCTGGCCCCAGGAATGCATTTGACTATGACCGCTGGAGTCTCTAGGTTCACGTTTCTGACTACAGAGTCGCCAATGATCAGAGTTTTTTCCTCAGCGGGTGTGTCGCTTAGCGGGGAAAAACGATTAGAAACGTGAACAAGTTGGTGGTGAACCGGGGCTTTGCGACTAGGCTTCCTTCTCACCGTCACCCACCTAGTCTCCTCGCTGCTGAGGAGAGCCGGGGAACCGCTGACAGGGGGGCCTAAGCTAGCTAGCTCCGCTGCAGCTAATGGGCGTCCGTCGAGATTAACTGGCGCAGACGGTGTTTCAATGCAGCGGAGCCGGGATTCCAAATCAGACAACCTCGCCTCGAGCGCCTCAAAAAGACAACATTTATTACATTTACCGTTATCGCTAAAAGAGGCAGAGGTGTAGCTAAACATCTGACAGAGAGAGCACACCAGAGGAGAGGAAAGAGAGCTAGTAGCCATAGCTAATAGCTGGAGAGCAACCACACAGGCAGACAGCAAAACAGGAAGTGACGATACGTTACGTTACCACAAGGAAGTGACGATCCTCAGTCCCATATTTGCGGGCAGTGATAGATTGTTCACTTTAAACATTATTACTGCAGTTTTAAAATCAACCAGAACTTTCAACTTGAGAGCTTTTAATTTAAGAAAAAGTGGGTTTGGACTTTCAGTCTGGACACCAAGGTGATAGCAGCTTAACGCTGAAGCTTCCAGACCCCATCCGTGAAAATACCATGAAAATCAGATTTAACAGATTTATGGAAGAGTGAAAATCAAAGGACAAAGTCATTATGCCTAAAGGAAAACAGAAGAGACCGACATTTACCAGGCCAAGACACGCATCGGCCGGAGAATCTGACCTGGAGGACAACAACCACTCGGAAAGAGAGGAGCAGAATGAGGCTAGCAACACGGTTAGTTTAAAAACGGTCCTTCAAGAATTAAGAGAATTTCGCCGAGAGTGTTGGGCCGAATTTCGTGAAATTAAAGACGAAATAAAAAGGACAAACAACAGAGTGGACCAGGCTGAGGCCCGAATCATGGAAGCAGAGGAAAGAATAAAAGGGCTGGAAGAAACCACGCTGGAATTACTCAAACGACAGACAAGACTGGAGGCTAAGCTAACCGACCAGGAAGGAAGACTAAGAAGGGACAACATAAGAATTCATGGTCTGAAAGAAGGAGTCGAGGATGGTTTCACCAGAATGGCTGCATGCGTGGAAACCATACTGAGAGAGAAGTTGGAAATTTCCCAATCCACCGATTTGAAAATAGAAAGGGCGCACCATTCATTAGCCCCAAGGCCGTCGGCGGAAGCCCCCCCGCGATCGGTGGTGGTGAAGTTTTCCAACTTCAGAACAAAAGAAGAGGTTTTGAGACTGGCTTGGCAGAAAAAAGGATTTATGCACCAAGAAAGAAAAGTCTTTTTGGAGCATGACTACGCCCCGGAGGTCCTTAAAAAGCATTGGGAATACAACGACGCTAAAAAGGTACTAAGAGAGAAGAAACTGCGCTTTCAAACTCCATTTCCGGCGAAGCTGCGGGTTTTTTAAGGGGAAGAGACGTGTCTCTACAACTCGGCGGAAGAAGCAACCAGGGATATGACGAGAAGAGGACTCCCGGTAACAGTGTATAAACCCGCAGCAGACCCGATCAAAAGAATCAAGGCTCAAACGTGGTGCACACAGAGACCCTCAAAATCCATGGGCCAGCAGCGGGAAACCCAGCGCCAGGGCTATAAGGAAAAACTGAACGCTTTCAGGAGGGAATAACGATATTTTTAATCAATCTGCGCATCCAACCCTCCTCCTACAAGGTAAGAAACATTAAAGGAGATGCAGAATCAGCAAGTATGAAGTGGTAAAACATTTCATGGAACAGTCATAATATTAGAAACAAATAAGTCTTTAAAAAAAAAAACTTGTTAAAATAGATATGTGACAATGAACCACATGAACTCTCCACACTAACAAATATTTTATTAACGTGATTGTTTGCTGTGATGGTGGTGGGAGGTTGTGCACAATTTCATAGGGTATTGGCATAAAAAAAAAAAAATCATTACAAGTTCGGATTGGGATCTGAAACTCACGTTAAAAACATGGGACAACTTACAGGGGTAAGAGAGGGCCCTCAACACGTAACAAAGTTTGAGGAATTTTCCTCAGAGCCAACGCACCATCAAGGCTCTACTAAGGTCGCTAAAAAGACCTCAGTTCAGGAAGATCTTTTGACAGTTTTTTGTTTTAAAGTTTTATATACTATGTTCTCAATGTTTTTTATGTTCTTAATGTTCTTTCAGTTTCTGAGTAGCATAAAAGAGGGCCACTACACTGTTATACTAAATAAGACAACACAATGGAGAAACAGGGTGTAACCAAAATAATCTCATATAATGTAAAAGGGATCCTGAATCCAGTTAAAAGAGCCAAGATTCTAGGCAAAATGAAAAAAGACAAAGCAGGAATAATATTTTTACAGGAAACCCACCTAACAGACTTGGAGCACACTAAACTTAATAGACAAGGGTTTAAACTGATCTCTTCATCTTCATATAAGTCAGGGAGGAGGAGGGGGGTAGCGACATTAATCTCAACCAAAATTATATTTGAAAAAAATTCAGAACACAAAGATAAAGAAGGGAGATTTAGCAAGGTACTTGGTCGGCTAGAGGGAGAAGATATCACCCTGCTGAATGTACATGCACCTCCAGGGGCCAACTGGAAATTTTTATAAAAATGTATATGACCTAATGATAACTAAAGCCCAAAGTTTAGTGATATGTGGTGGAGACTTCAATCTAAGAGACCGAA